>JAQQSK010011810.1:0-12126 GCA_028658325.1 Potorous gilbertii
TCAAGATAAGAATTTGCACAAAGAATGTCTCATTACACAACAAGCCAAAGTATAATCTTGCTTTCAAGTGAGAGGATGACTTAGCAATTGCCAAAATGCTTTCTAATCTTTTTTTTTCCATATTTCACACTTTGAATCAATTAATTTGAATTTTTTCAGGCATATTTTGGTTAAGAAGGAATTTGATGGGTTGCAAATTAAAATGAAATAATAAATCATTAGGTTTTGATCACATACATAGAGAATCAAAAATAGTTTGGAACCATTTCATTTGTTGGGGATGATATTTATCATTAGTGGCATATTAGATATACTATCATTGTTGGAAAACTTGAGGAAGGGTCCCCACTTTTGTACAGGTTTTGAACCTGTTATTCTCTGATAGAATGATAAAGATTGTTTTGTTTTTTTAATTCTCAGCACCTACTACACTTCTTTTCACACAGGACTCCCTTAAGGAATGCTTGTAGATTGGTTATGGTAAGTTTCTGTTTGTATCTATCATCGATTGTCAAATTCAGGGAAATAGAAACAGAAAAGCCTGATGGTTTCATGTGAATACTCAGCAGTTGCATCAAGAAGGCAAAAGTCATTACTGTATTAATCTTGGACTGGCTCTGGATCCAGGAATATAAGAGAGGGAACAAGTTGTCAACTGACTCCCAGGAAATTCGGAATCAAACAGCAAAATGCTGATTGGACCAGTTTAGAGATAAGTTCTGAACTGCCTGAAGAATAAATGTAGGAGGTGGGATTTCAAATAACCTCTGTGTATGAGCTATTTTTCAGGTAACAAACCACTTAGGAGATGAATTGGGTCCAGTTTATTCTGGTACCAAAATAACTGCCTAAGGGCGTGAACATTGCTGAGAGGATTATTAAACATAAAAAAATGGGTGGACATAATAAGAAGAGGTCATGGAGGAGGTCAGAGTAATAAAAACAAGCCATTCAAACATGAACATAAAGGATTTTCTCTGAAGGCTATACTCAAATGATGGGAGGGATGTGGGCATGAGCCAGATGTTACTAATACATTAGAGGCCAGCCTAAGATAATAGGATTTAAAGCTTAAAGGGACCTGAGCAATCATTTAGTGCAACAATCTCTTTTTATAGATTAGAAAACTGAAACCCTAAGAGGTTCAGTGACTTGCCCAGGGTTACATAAGTATATATGTTCGAATGGTATTTGGACCCATATCTCTTCTCATTCCAAATTCATCACTCTTACCACTATATCACACTACCATGAGCAGCAGGTCAGATAGTATTTAAAGGTCCCTGTATCCAGCTAAGAAATAATAGTCTAACTAGGAATAAAGAAATAGGCCCATGGATATTGGACTAGGTAGGTTATATAGTCACAAAGTAGGTAAGAAACACCTTGAAGTGATTGCATAGTTCCATGGAAGGTAACTTCACTTAGGCATAAGAATTTTTTGTAGTCTATGAGATGAGGGATGGGGGAACAGTGTAAGGGGAAAGATCTTCATAGAAGGAATAAATAGAATGCATTTTTCACTTTTTCATATTTGCCTGACATGATCCCAAACCTCCAAATTCATGTTCCCTTTAGCAGGTTGAAGCAGGCCAGGACTTGAGATGTTATCAATTAAGGACAGAGAAAATAGAAACATCTAGATCTAGACCTATTATTTCACTAAATATAGTGAGAAATTCTTCATTGATAAAAAGACTGGAATGTTTAATTGTTACTTTGCTTATGTTTTCAGGAAAGACAGAACAGAAATAGTTGAAAAGTTCCAACTCAAGATTCAAGGTATATTAAGAGATCTCCCAGCTTTCCTCCATGAGTTCAAGGCACCATACCCATATGAAATACATCCTAACAGAAACAACTGGCTGAAACAGATATAATTTCTGTGCTGTTGCCTGTAATCTTTTTTAAACATCATGAAAAATGGAAGAAGGGCAAATGTCTCAATTTTCAAAAAAGATAAGAGAATGGATTCTGTAAAACAATAGACCAGAGAACTTGACTTCTATCCTTGAGAAAATTCTTTAACCTATTATTAAAGGTGTGGTATGTGAGATTTTAGAAAGGAAAGTGGTGATCACTAAAAGCCAGCATACTTTCATCAAAAAAAAAAGGACATGTCAGACTAAACTCATTTCTTTTTTCATATAGTCACTAGACATAAAGATCAAAAGAATTCTGAAGTCATAAAAAATTTAAATTACAATAAAAATTTTGTGGTTTCTTATGCTACCTTCATGCATAAGATAGAAGGAAAGGATATTGCATGAAAACAGAAAAAGCTCAAGCTCAGAAGAGGACCTGTGCTCAAAGTTCACTTTTGACAATTACTACCTGTTTGACCTTCATCAGGTCACAAAACCCTGGGTCTCAGTTATTCATGTATGAAATGAGAAAATGAGAACAGAAGGACTCTGAAGTTCTTTCCATTTCTAGATGCATAATCCAATATGAAGAAACTGATAGAATGTACAGTTGAATGAATTTGGAGATAATCGAAAGACTAAACTCCTAAAGTTAATAAATTAATTAAGTGAATGTCCACTTGGAGACAGAATTCCCAGAGATTTTTCATTGGTCCTATGTTGTTCAACATTTTCGTCAGTAACTCTTTTTTTTTTAATCAAAGACCTTTGTTTTAATCTGAACTCACTAAGAAGCTTGAATTCGCTGCACTTGAGTTAATCGGTAACATGATGATTGTACTCAATCTCTGAGGTCTTTTTAAATATCAAATTCTATGGTTTCACAGCTAAGTTTACAATCATTCTTGAGTCCTACATGAGAAAAAGAAATAGAAATTTCACATTTTTATAGAAGATTTTTAGTAAAATATTATTTAAAATATATACTTCCTTCAATCTCTCAGTTTTGAAAGGGAAAAAGGGTATCCAGAAGAAACTGAACTAGATTAATTAACTTCATTTTTTTTAGTTACCAAACGATGAAAACTTCAAGTGTATTGGATAGATAATTTGTGTAGGAATTTTTCTGTAAGGCAAGAATCGAACAAAATGAGCAATCTAAGCGAGATTTGATTTTCACGATGGGGTCACTGAAGCAGTGAGTCCCTACTGCTTACAAGATTATGTGCAGGATATTACAAAGACTACCAAGAAACATGACACTGACACTGAAGGAGCTTACAGCCTAATAGAAGACTTAAGAGGCACACCTAACGATAATAATTGGAGAGCAGAATAAAGATGGTGGAGTAAAAGCATGGACCTGCTCAAGCTCTTCCCCCGAATCCCTCAAAGCGTGCGTAAAAATGATCCTAAACAAATTCTAGGGCAGCAGAAGCCACAAAATGACAGAGTGAAAGAGATTTCCAGCCCAAGACAATCTGGAAGACTGACAGAAAGTTTCCATTGCACTGAGCTTAGAGCAGAGCACAGACCAGTGGGGACCACACCAGCACCTGAAGGACTAGAGCAGGTCTCAGGGTTCTGAATCACTAACAGCTGCAGTGGTTTCCAGAATTTTCAACTCAGAAATACCAAAGACAGCTTCAAAGGTCAGTGGGAAAGCTCTCTCAACTGGGTGAGAGAGGAACATGGTTCAGCCCCAGCCCCAGGGCAGCAGCAGTCACTGCCATAGGTGTGACTGCTTCTAGAACTCTCGGCCTACAGACTGTGGAGGAATCAAGTAGCTGATCTGGGTCACAGTCCTGGGTGGCACTCTTTGGGCAAGAAAAGATGGCTTGATGGAGCTGGTCACAGCTATGGAGAAGGAATCCTGTTCACAGTTCCAGGACAGGAAAGAATGCTTATAGTTGCTCACAGGCCAGAATGCAGGAGTGGAGAGGAATAATCATCTGTTATGTGATCATACTATTTTGGAAGAGTAAAGAATTTACAGATCCCTAGAGATATCTCTGAAAACAGTTGCACAAAACCCCTGAAACTTGGGACAATACACCCTCCACTTAACGAAGAGCTCAAAAGTCAAATAATTGGCTGGGGAAATGATCAAATGGGAAAATGTAAGACTATAGAAGGTTACTTTCTTGTTGAAAAGGTATTTTCTTACATCCTTGTGGACAAGGAAGATCAAAGCATGCAATTAGAGGAAGATTAAAGCATACAACTGGAGGAAGACAGCAAGCTCAAGGTTTCTACATCCAAAGTCTCCAAGAAAAATATGAAATAGTTTCAAGTAATAGAAGAGCTCAAAAAGGGTTTTCAAAATCAAGTAAGAGAAGCAGAGGAAAAATTCAGAAGAGAAATGAAAACAGTGCAAGAAAATCATGAAAAATGAGCCAACAGTTTACTAAAGGAGATCCAAAAAATTGCTAAAGAATATAACACCTTTAAAAATAGACTAATCCAAATAGCGAAAGAGGTCCAAAAAGGTAATGAGGAGAAAAATAGCTTAAAAAACAGAATTGGTCAAATGAAAGTGGAGGTACAAAAGCTCACTGAAGAAAAGAATTTTTTAAAAATCAGAATGAAGCAAATGGAAACTAATGACTTTATGAGAAATCAAGAAATTATGAAACAAAATGAAAAAATTAAAAAAAGAAGACAATATGAAATATCTCATTGGAAAAACAAATGACCTGTAAAATAGATCCAAGAGAGATAACTTGAAAATTATTGGTCTACCTGAAAATCATGATCAAAAAAAGAACTTAGACATTATCTTTCAAGAAATTATCAAGGGAAACTACTCTGATATTTTAGAACCAGAGGGCAAAATAGAAATAGAAAGAATGTACCAAATGCCTCCTGAAAGAGAACCCAAAAGGAAAACTCCTAGGAATATTGTAGCCAAATCCCAGAGTTCCCAGGTCAAGGAGAAAATATTACAAGCAGCCAGAAAAAAACAGTTCAAGTATTGTGGAAACACAATCAGGATAGCACAGGATTTAGCAGCTTCCATGCTAAGGAATTAGAGGACTTGGAATATGACATTTCAGAGGTCAAGGAAGCTAGGATTAAAATCAAGAATCACCTTCCCAACAAAACTGTAATATGAGTATAATCCTTCAGGGGAGATATGGGATTTCAATGAAATAGAGGACTTCCAAGCATTCTTGTTGAAAAGTCCAGAGTTGAATAGAAAATCTGACTTTCAAATACAAGAATTAAGAGAAACATGAAAAAGTAAATAGGAAAGAGAAGCCATAAAGGTCTCATTAAAGTTGAACTGTTTACATTCCTACATGGAAAGATGTTATTTGTAACTCATGAGATCTTTCTCAGTATTAGGGTAGTTAGAGGGAAAATATATATATATATATATATATATATGTATATGTATGTGTGTATGTGTATATATGTATATATATATATGCATATATATATATATATATGTGTGTGTATATGTACACACATACATATGTACTTGGGTATACAATAGATATGTGTGTATGTATATTTGCATATATTATATATGTATATGTATGTATGCTTATGTGTGTATACACATATATATACATATACATATGAATGTGTATATATTACATATATAAACAGAGAGCACAGGGGGAGCTGAATAAGAAGGAAGGACACCTAAAAATAATATTAACGAGATGAACGTACTGGGAGAAAGAGAAAGGGAGAGGTATAATCATGTCACATAAAACAAAGTAAATCACACAAAATAAGTAAATCATCTCACATAAAAGAGGCAAGAAAGAGCTTTTACAATGGAAGGAAACAAGGGGAAGATGAGGAGAAATATGAGCCTTACTCTCATTGGATTTGGCTTAAAGGGGAAATAACACACACTCAACTGGGTATGGAAATCTATTTTACCCTGCAGGAAGGCAGGGGTAAAGGGAATAGGAGAGAGAATAATAGAAGAGATGGCAGATTGGGGGAAGGGGTAATCAAAAGCAAACACTATTGTGGAGGGACAAGTCAAGGGAGAGAATGGAATAAATTGAGGGCAGGACAAGATAGAGGGAAATGACTGCTATGGAAGTGTTTTGGATGGATACACATTATAACCTATATCAAATTGCTTGCTTTCTCAATGAGGGTGGGTGGGGAGGAAAGAAGGGAGAGAAAGAGGAACTCAAAACTTTAAAAATTAATGTTAAAAATTGTTTTCGCATGCAACTGGGAAATAAGAAGTACAGACAGTGACTGCAGGAAAATGGGGGGGGGAAGTCATAGAGCAGGGTTTGATAGAAGGAAGGGTAGATTGAGGGAAGGGGTGAGTGAGGTGCATGTTGTCCTGGAGTGTGGGAGGGGAAAGATGGAGTGAAAATTTTGAATTCAAAACCTTGTGGAAGTAAATGATTAAAACTGAAAATAAATGAATTATAAAATAAAAATAATTATGACAATTAACTAGGGTATAAGTTTTTATGCTAGCTGAGAGTGGGAAAAACTCATTTCTGGCTACAGGGAAAGATGAAGAGGAAGAAGGAAAAATTGTCAAATCATAATGGAAGTGATACCATTTGAATCAGACATCGAAGAAAGGCTATAGAACATTCTAGGTAAAGGAAACATCAAAACAATGTTACAGTAAGAAAATCATAGGGCTTATTTGGGGAGCGATGAGTATTCTGGTTCAGCTTATAGCACAGTTAGAGAAGACATGTAGGATAATAAAGGAGAAAAGACCAAAAAAAAATAATTTGGAGACAGATGACAGACGGCCTTGAGTGCCAGGCAAAGTTTGGACTTTATCTAAAAGGCAATAGGGAATACTTGAATATTTTTGAGCAGAGAATTATATGGTGTATCTGTGATTTAGGAAAAGCTTGCTTCCCTCTCTCAGTTCACTCTTCATATGACATCACATTAAAAGCAAGAAGTTCACTTAGTAAGTTAGCATAATATTTAATAAGGAAAGTAGAATTACAATGAGAAAGAAAAGGAAGTAACAGATTTGGAATGTTTTGAAAGAAGAATGGACCTTGGTGATTAGATGTTGCATTGGGTAAAAGTGTCTAAGATGACTATTTCAGCTGTTAATCAGCAGTATTTCTTACAAAGAGAAGTATTACAGACAATTTAAAAACAGTAAACAATAACTTAAAACATTCTATTTGGGAGACCCTTAGTGGACTGTTAAAATAATTCAAGCCAAAGGTAATGAGTACTTGAATTATGGTGGTCATGCTGGGAATGAAGAAGAGGGTTGTATTTGAAAGACGCTGGGGTACAGACAAGATGGCAGAGTAGAAGGACAAACCTACTCTAGCTCTCCCCTCCATAGCCCATAAAATACCTGTAAAAAAATGACTGTAAACAAATTCTAGAGCAGCAGAAGTCACAAAACAGCAGAGTGAAACAGATTACCAGCCAAGACAGCCTGGAAGGCCAACAGGAAAGGTCTTTTGCACCAGGCTCACAGCACAGTGCTGCCCAGCCTTGGCCACATCTCAGCAGGGACAGGATTGGGTCAGGCTTCAGGGTGCAGAATTCCAGGCAGCAGCTGTAGTTCCCAGATTTCTCAACCCACAAACACCAAAGACAGCTTCAAAGGTCAGCGAGAAAGCTCTTTCACCTTTCACCTGAGAATGGAAAGCAGTTGGGCCCCAGGACAGTGGAGGTA
The DNA here is from genome assembly GCA_028658325.1 of Potorous gilbertii. Taxonomy (NCBI): domain Eukaryota; kingdom Metazoa; phylum Chordata; class Mammalia; order Diprotodontia; family Potoroidae; genus Potorous; species Potorous gilbertii. The sequence goes on from JAQQSK010011810.1 coordinate 7,519, forward strand.
ACTGGGACAGCAGTGTCCATTTCAGGAGCCCTCAGCCTAAAGACCCTGGGGGAATCAAGTACCTGATCTAGGTCTCACGCCTGAGTGGTGATTCTGGGGTGAGGAGGAGTGCTGGTGTGGTGGAGTTGGTGGAGGCTCTGGAGAGGGAATTCTACTCACAGAAGCTGGCCAGAAAATCTTGTGGTTGCTTCCAAACCAGAGCTCAGGGCAGGAGAGGAGTAAACTTCTCTCCCTTGATTTTGACATCTTGGAGGAACTGAGAACTTACAAGTTGATAGAATATACCCTCCACTTGACAAAGGACTCAAAAGTTAAGTAACTGTCTGGGAAAATGCCCAAAAAGGGGAAAAACTAAGGCTATAGAAGGTTACTTTCTTGTTGAACAGGTATTTTCTTCCATCTTTTCAGATGAGGAAGAACAAAGAATACCATCAGAGGAAGATACAACAGTCAAGACTTCTACATCCAAAACCTCCAAAAAATATGAGAGTAATGCAATAAAATCATGAAAAGTGAATCAACGGCTTGTTAAAGGAAACCAAAAAAAATGCTGAAGAAAATAACATCCTTAAAAATAGACTCACACAAACAGTAAAAGACGCCCAAAAAGCTCATGAGGAGAAGGATGCTTTAAAAAGCAGAACTGACCAAATGGAAAAGGAGATTCAAAAGCTCACTGAAGAAAGCTCTTTAAAAATTAGAATGGAAAAGATGGAAGCTAATGATTTTATGAGAAACCAAGAAATTACAAATCAAAATTAAAAGAATGAAAAAATAGAATACAATATTCACTCATTGGAATCTCATTGGAAAACAACTGACCTGGAAAATAAATCCAGGAGAGACAATTTAAAAATTATGGGACTACCTGAAAGTCAGGTTCAAAACAAGAGCCTAGACATCATCTTTCATGAAATTATCAACGAAAACTGCCCTGATATTTTAGAACCAGAGAGTAAAAGAAATACTGAAAGAATCCACTGATCACCTCCTGAAAGAGATCCCAAAAGGAAAACTCCTAGGAATATTGTAGTCAAATTCCAGAGTTCCCAGGTCAATGAAAAAATATTGCAAGCAGCCAGAAAGAAATAATTCTAGTGCTGTGGAACTACAATCAGGATAACACAGGATCTGGCGGCTTCTACATTAAGGGATTGAAGGACTTGGAATAGGATATTCCAGAAGTCAAAGGAAGGATTAAAACCAAGAACCTACTCAGCAAAACTAAGTATATAATACTTCAGAGGAAAAAATGGTCATTCAATGAAATAGAGGATTTTCAAGAATCCTCAGTGAAAAGACCAGAGATGAATAGAAAATTTGACTTTCAAACACAAGAATCAAGAGAAGCATGCAAAAGGCAAACAGGAAAGAGAAATCATAAAGAACTATCTAAAAGTGAACTGTTCACATTCCTACATGGAAAGATAATATTGTGATTCTTGAGACTTTTCTCAGGATTTGGATAGTTGGAGGGATTATACACTCACACATACACAAAGATACATACATACATATGTGTGTATGTGTGTATAGACAGAGAGCACAGGGTAAGTTGAATAAGAAGATATATCTAAAAAAAATAAGTAATGAGAGAGGAATGTATTAGGAGGAGAAAGAGAGAAATGGATTAGGGCAAACTATCTCTCATAAAAGAGGCAAGAAAAAGCTTTTTCAAAGGAGGGGAAAAGGGGAGAAGTGAGACAGAAAAATGAAGCTTACTCTCATCACATTTGGCTTAAAGAGGGAATAACATGCATACTCAATTTGGTATGATAATCCATTTTATACTACAGGAAAGTAGGGGGGAAGGAGATAAACAGGAAGGTGAGGGGATGTTAGAAGACAGGAAAATTTAAGGAGGAGGTAATTAGAAGTAAATAGTTTTGTAGAGGGACAAGATCAAAACATAGAATAGAACAAATGGGGCAGGACAGGATGGAAAGAAATATAGTTAGAATTATACAACATGACTATTATGGAAGTCTTTCGCATAACTACACATGGATAGCCTAAATTAAATTGCTTGCCTTCTCAGTGGAGATGGGTAGGGAGGGAGAAAGGTAAAGAAGTTGAAACTCAAAGTTTTAGGAACAAATGTTGAGAAGTGTTTTTGCATGCAACTGGGAAATAAGAAATACAAGTAATGCGATATAGAAATCCATCTTGCACTACAAGAAAAGAGAGAAGACAGGGATAAGGGAAGGGTGGGGTGTGATAGAAGGGCAGATTGGGGGAGAGGGTAATCAGAATGCATAGTGTCTTGGGGTGGGAGAGGGGAGAGATGGGGAGAAAATTTGGAACTCAAAATCTTGTGGAAATGAATATTGGAAACTAAAAATAAATTAATTTAAAAAAGAAAAAGAAAGATACTGAATATGTAGAATTAGTTGGAGAGGCAGCATATCACAGTGGAGAGAATTTTGATTTGAAGTCAGGAGAGCCTTAGGTGAGTCCCACTTTTGACTCTTACTAACTCAATAGCCATGGGCAAGTCATTTAACCAAGAGGTTAAATGGGCAATTTAAATTGATTAAATTGGACATCTCTTGGTACCCAAATTTCCTTCCCTGTAACATAGCAATAATACCTGTGGTTAACCACTTTACAGGTTTGCTGGGAGCATCAAATAAGATAATGGATGTTAAGTACTTTTTGAACGTTAGGGAACTATGTAGACATCAGCTATAATTATCATTAGCTAATGAATTGAAAATTGGGGAAAGATGAAGGAGAAGACAAACTTGGAAGGCTGAGAAGAGTGATAGGGCTCTTTATGCAAGTCAAAACTTGTACAAAGCATGGAGTTGGGAAAAGGAATGTGGAATTCAGAAACAAGAGCTAGTCCTCTTGTTTGTCTGAAAAAACAAGTTGGGGGATGGTACGAGGTTGGATAAAGTAGATTGGAGACAGGTTATTGTTGCTATGTTTCAGTAACATTTGGGGTTTTCTTGGCAAAATTACTGGAGTAGTTTGTCATTCCTTCTCCAATTCTTTTTATAGATGAGGAAACTAAGGAAAACAGGGTTAAATGATTTGCTCAGGGTCACCCAAGCTAGTAAGTGTCTGAGGTCATATTTGAACCCAGAAAGATGAGTCTTCTTGACTTTAGACCCTGAGTCATATGCACTATGGTGCCATCTAGCTGCCCTAGACAGGTGATGGATAGCTTTCAATAGTAGTCTGAGAAGTCTGATGGAGAGAAGGGATTCATCAACCAACTCAGATCTTGAAAAGACATGCCAGGATGGAAGCAAGGGCAGGTAACTACAAAAGTCTGACAGGTCCCAAATCTCAGAATTAATTTATTCTGGCAAAAAATTCTAAGGGCAAACAAACAAAAAAGTTATAATGGGAATAAAAAGACAAATAAAAAATGCATAAGATGCTCAAAGGGGATAGAATGATTTTTTTTTTAGATAATAGATAAAAGGAAGAGCAAATGAACTTTGATTTTCATTCTGTTTTCTCTTTCAAAGAAACTTATTTTTGGACTAGATAGGACAGACAAAAATAGTTAATGGAGAGTTGAAATTCAAGATAAATAGAGAGATAATAAGAGAGGTCCCAACTATCCTTTATGACTTCAAGTCACAACACCTGATGGCTATCACTGTCAAAAGTATTTTTAAAATGTTGAAGAACCAGAAAGGTTTTGCAAGAGGTCACATGATGTCCCAATTTTCAAAACAAGAAAGAAAGTACAGTCTGTAAACTACATCCTGGTAAGTTTCCAGAATATAGCATTAAGGGGACAAAGATCCAGATTGCTTTAATTAAGAGCAAAGTCATGGTAAGCTGACCTCACTCCCTTTTTTCTTAAAAGAGTCAGATAGCTGATAGATCAGGAAATATTTAAATTAATATAAATAGCATTTACATTATTTATAAATAAATAAAAATTATAAATAGACAAAAACAGCACAAAACTCACATAGTGGATGGCAGAGTTAGAATCCCAAAGGATCTCTATAGGTCAGGACATCAAATCTAAAAAGATAAGAATGACTGAGGTGTAAATGTGTGTTAAATTGAATGGAATAAATGTAAAGTCTTAGCCTTAGGTTCAAATATCAACTTTACAAGTATGAAATAGGGAAGACTTCAAGTCCCAGCTACAATCTTACTTTCTACAAGAAGACATTTTGGCTTCCTCCACGATGCTAGCACCTTCCCTCCATTGGTTATCTCTAATTTCTCCTGTTTTTACCTTGTTTGTACATCGTTTTTTGCCTGTCATCTCTCTCATTAGTTAGTAAGACCTCCCCGCAGCAGAACTGGTAAATATGCACAGTTTGTTCCAAAGGGCCATGAAAGCTCTTTGCCCTTCATGAAGTAGGAACTATGGAATGCTTAGAGCTTGGCTAGACATTGAAGACTCCAAGGTCATCCACTGCATCTCAAGACATTACCAATCATCTTGACTTTTATCTTGCCACTGGACTCAGATGACTCCAAGAGAGAGTGAGGCTGATGACTTCATGTCAACTCTGCCTCACTTAAATGCAATTTATGTGAGAGTCAAAAGACATCACCCTTACCAGGAAAGTGTTGAAGCAGCAGATGTGGATACAGTGGTGCCAAGTATTCAAACTCTACTACCAAGAA
>JAQQSK010011811.1:0-12126 GCA_028658325.1 Potorous gilbertii
CCTCGTCCCTTCCCCCTCCCCTCCTCCCTTCCCCCTCCCCTCCCCACCTCGTCCCTTCCCCCTCCCCTCCCCCCCCTCTCTCCCCGGCCCCCTCGATCCCTGACCCCTCAGTCTCCCCTCCCCCTCCCGCCTTCCCACAGCCCCTGCTGTGCCGAATTTTCCAACGAAAGGAGCCGAATGAACCGAGAGGTCAACGCATCATGTCACCCAAAGCCTACATTTGGGGTTAGGGAGAAACCCCCCCCAACCCCCATACACAGCCGGGTTTGATTTTCTGCCTTCCCTGGGGTGGGGGTGGGGCCTTCCCTCCTTTGATGAGCTCATACCCCTGCAGTTTGGAACTGAGGGGAAGGGACTGCAGTGCCCAGCAGGTGTCAGGGATCCCGGGGCTGAATTCCCCCTCAAAACAATCAGAGAAATTCAGTGAACACAGGCAGTGAGTGCAAACAGGATGGAGGGAAAGAAAGGTGCATGTTATATTGATGAAACACAGATTCCGTGCCCTGAACTGTGTTGAGCATCTAACAAATGGCATCTCCTTTGATCCTCACACTTGGCAGACAGGTGCCATTAGGATTTTCATTTTAAAATGGAGGAAACCGAGGACGGCAGAAGTGAAATGACTTGGTCAGCTACTGAGTATCTGAGGCCAAATTGGAACCCAAGCTTTCCTGACACCAGGCCCAGCACTTTCCCTACTGCTCTATCTAGTTCATTTGGAGCAGTCACTTTCCTTCTGAGGCCACAATTTTCTTCTTTGTAAAATGAAGTTTCCCTAATATGTGTCTCTTCAGCTCCTTCCCCCTCTAAATGTAAGAGCCTGTGAGTTAGTTCCCCAATGGTCTAAATGACTTAAAGCAGCTCCCAAAGGTTCCTGTTCATTTCTGTAAAAGTGATTCATATTCTGGGGGTACTCAGATGCCCAAATGAGTCTGTTACATTTGGGTTGTTCCCTCTACCAGTCCAGGTGGCAACCCCTCCATGCCTACCCAGAGGGTGAAACTCATACTCCAGGATAAGAGCTTAAAATCTAAGATCATGACACAACATTACTTAGAAATTTCCCTTATTCCCCCTTCCTGTTTTATTTTTCCAAAAGATCAGCCAACTATTAAAAAAAAGAATTATAGTCATTTTTAGAATATTTTTTCGGTTTTGATTGATGGACTCATGCTCATAGATGATGGGAAAATTATATCTGTCTTAAAGTAAACCCGAGAAAAAATGTGAGGAAATTGTTAGAGAAGAGAAAAGGCTCAGTTGTAAGAAAGTGCCTTTGGAGGGTATTATGGCCCCCAAATCCAAGAGTAGCCATTTTGCAAATCCTTTATTCTGGGAGAGCCAGAGATTACCATTCTTATCCCTAGTAAAGGCTTCTGATCAAGACAGTCATATAATGTACTTTTCAGTTCTTTCCAATTACAATCTGTTAAGGAGATGCAAATTACAAGTACCATCTCTCTGTGGTTCTTAGAAATCTATAAGACTTTCTGCCTTGTTTGCTAAGGAGAAAAATGAATTAGGTAGAGATAGTAGTATGAAGACTATTTGCTGAAGAAAGAAGTTTTTTAAAGTTGGAGAACAAAATCTTCAATCCAAGTACCACTGATCCTTGTGATCTGAGGTAGAGATTGTGCTTTTCTACATCAGCTCCTATAATTAATTCATATTCACTGCTATGGTTCTGTGAATACAAAAGCCAGGCTTTAGTTCATTTATTGAACGTGTGACAGCTTCATTGTCATTAGATTTTGGGAGTGGGAGGACATGCTTGTGATATTCCAAACCACTAGCAGAGTACTTAATAAAACTCTGCTTTAGAGAACCATCCATGTATCATTCTCCCTGCAATTCTGCCTCTCTTCATCTCCCAAAAAAGAAAGATTTTGATAAGAGCCTGAATCTGAGAGCTGTCATCAAGATCTACCACCTGGGTTGCACACTATGTGCTCAGACACAGTAGAGGACTGAATGCAGAAATCTACCAAATACAGCATGCATGATTCTCCTTAAAGATTACCTTGGTCTTATTTACTTTAGCTAAGGCAGTTCCTTTCTGTAAGCAATTAAAAAAAAAAAGAACTGTGCTTCAACTTGTGTATACAGTGACATATAAATTACTTGGGATAAGCTCTAATTTTAATATTTCATTTTGTGGCTGCAGTGGTCATGTGTATGTGCATTTCTAAGTTGCTTAGAATTCATGACCTTGACCAGATGAGCTGTTTCCCTTTTACTCCTTTTACTCTTTGTCAGCTGTCTCCTACAGGTGTCTCCTTCATGTTTTGTTGTGTTTTTAATTTTGTGGTTTTTAAGAACAGACATTACTCCATGGAAAATGGCTAAAAATATAACTCTTGAAATGCTCCTTAGTTACGATTAGAGATAGTGAAGAACCTCTTCATGTGGGGAAGTTAAGTGTTTCAAGGATCCTTAGAGCTGCTGCTAAAACAGGATCAATGAAAGGCCTTCAGAAGTACCTGCAAGCCCAGGGGCTTTCTTTTTACTGATTCCCCAGTTGTAGGCTTCTTGAATTTGGAAGAACAGAAGGAAGACCAGGTTCAGGACAGCAGTTAGATTGGGGTGGGGGGCAGGGAAGGAATAATCTTTTTACTGTAGAAACTTACTTTTCCATTCAAAATATTACCAAAAATGCTAGCAGAAGTCCAAATGAGCCTGTAAAATCTGGATATCTGTTTCAGATTGTAAAACATTTACACTCCAAGAAACTAGGAGAGAGGGGGCATGTTTCCATTGAGGAAGTGATGAACTCTGATAACTATGTAACTGTGTTGAGAAGGAGAATTGTTGCAGCAATTCCCAAGAGGAGATAGAAATTGAATACTGTAACATGACTTTAAGTGTGGCCATATCACAGAGGGTTAAGAAACTTATCAAAGTGATAGAGATAAACTTGTTTCCATGGTCTGGACACTTACCCACTTTAAGCCCCATCGAAAACATGTGGATGGTAGTCATGGCTGAAATTGGAAAAATGAGCTGCTTGTCAAAGGTCTGCATATTCTGTCAATTATGATGTGTAATTTACATGGTGAGCTAAAAAATACGTATCTGAAACTTATGAACCCAGTGCCAAATCATCACAGTTGCATGCAGGAGGACATATGACATATTAATGCCTTTTGAAAGATGTAAAAAGTTGTGCATTTTATTATATAAACCAATAAATGTAATTCTTTTCTTTGTCTCAGTTACTTGCACACCACTGTATTCGCATGAGGAGGAATGAATACAGTAATAACTTCTTTTTCCTTAATGGAAATGTCTCAGTTTAATTTTGTACAAGTTGTTGTTTCCCATAGAAGTAATGCACTCCTTCCATAGCTCTGCCTCTTAGAATCCCTTGCTTTCTTTTAAGACTTGGCCCAGGTGCTATCTCTTTTGTTAACCCTTTCCTAATTCCCTTAGTTGTTAGGGGTCAGTCTTTTCAGTCATGTCTGACTCTTTGTGACCTTATTTGAGGTTTTCCTGGCAAAGATACTGGAGTGGTTTGCCATTTCCTTCTCCAGGTCATTTTACAGATGAGGAAGTTGAGGCAGACAGGGTTAAGCTAAGACCCTGTGCCCAGGGTCACACAGCTAAGTGTCTGAGGCTGGATTTGAACTCAGGTCTTCCTGACTCCAGACCCTGCACTCTGTCCCCTGTGACAGCGAGTTGCCTTCAAGCCACATATGTTCTTGGGCATTTATATGTTTCATTCCTCCCATGGAATCTAAGCTTCAGTAGCGGAAGGACCATTGTTTTATCCTTGTATCCTCAATGCCCAGAATACTCCATTGCATATAGCAGGACTCTTGATGCCTTTGGGATTGGGTGGGATTAAATTGGATTTAAAGATTCACTGTGTTCTCTAATTGTTATTCATTTGACTTCTAGCCTTGGGGGGCTATTTTCAGACAAGTTAACTGAAAAATCTAACCCAAGTCATTTTTGTTTCTGTACTAACGGCTACGGTGAGGGTTATCTGACACTTCGCTGCTTCAGTAAAAATGAATTACTGTATATTGCACAATGTTTTCCTTGAATGCCCATAATGCTGTTTGGATGATTTGGGGCGGGGGGAGTTGTTGGGTATTTGCATAATATGAACTCTGCAAAAACACACCGCTGATAATATTTCTTTTGCATGTGTCAATGAATTTTGTTGCTGCAGTTTCCCCCCAAAAACTTTTCTTTTGGTCTCCTGGGTCGCTTTCCTCTTACCTTGCTTACTGTGCAATAGCCTGTACTTGCTTGGGGCCTGTGTGTAAGCTGATTAGGAAGAATGCTGCCTTACATCAAGGGGAAAAATTGTCGTGTAAATTTTTCCTTTTTAAAGGGAGTGGGTTCTTTGCTATAAAAAAATATATATTTTAATTATCCCTGAGAAATAACAGGGATTATCTTTTCTTCCACTGAATATTTTGTGCTTCCTGCTACCACCAATGTGGATTTGTGTTCTTTCAATGATACAGGAGAATGTGCAGCAACTTAGAGGATTACATAGACAAACTACTGTTGTCTTCCATTAAAAAGTCTTTCCTAAAAATATTATTTTAGGGCAAAAAGCTGGTATTCCTTGTATCCGATCTACCATGTATGGTGTTGAGAGAATTGCCCCAGACTTACAGAGATTAAGTGACTCAGCCATAGCCACAGAGCTAATAAGTAAGACTTTCTCAGGTTATCCTTACTCACACTCTTGTGTTTTGGCCACTATGCCAACCTGCCATTTTAGATGCTTTAATAAAGATTCAAGACGTGGCCCTTAGCACTGGTATTCCATGTTGATATTTGCAAAAAGGAAGTCAATTGAGGAAGCAAATTAACAGTGACTTCATGAGACTGTTGCACTAACTGGAGAAGTCTAATTTCATGCCAGTGCGACATGATCTGCAGTGGTCCTTTGAAATGCTACCCAACAGGTCTCAGGCACACATCAGTAGAATGACACATCAGTAGAATGGCATCGGTAGGAACTTTTTCGAGTATGGGGACCTTTTTTGACATAGAATGGTCTTGGCACTTATTCCCTTCTCTTTCTACCCATTCCCTCCTCCCCTTTGTGATTATATTACTATCTATTGATTGAGAAAATATACTACAAAAAACTAGTATGAATTCAGTAATGTTTTCTAAATGAATTTGAATTATATTAATCATAACAGCATCTACATATGTTAGGAAAGTAGTAATATACATGTGGGACATTCTTTAGTTTGCAGAAGGCATAGCTACTTATTATTTATTACACTGAATCTCACTGCATATTTTGTTGGAGCTAATAAAAGATTCAAATGCCAATGCTTCGTGCATGAATGGATACATGGACCTTTTGCAGTAACTCATTGTTTACTCTATCCCCAAGGTCAGGAACCACTGGACTGTTTGCCTTCCGTCGTGATTCTGCAAGTTCTACGAAGTCACCTGGCTTTATGCTCAGGCCGTCCAGAAGAAATGAATCAAGACCCCAAATAATCTACCTGAGGACTGATTGACAAGCAACGCAAGAGGTGAATGTCACACCATCATTTAGAAGCCAGGTTCATGTAAATATAGCTCTTTCATAAATGTCATATTATTTTCAAGGAGATACACACATCCTCCTGGAGCTGACTTCACACTGTGCTCAGCTCACCACTACCCTGAAAGGACAACATTCTTTTGGGATTGGGACACCAGAACCAAAGACTTCTTCACCTCAGTGCACATTCCCACTTCTCTTGCCCTTATGGATTCACAAAGGACTTTACCACAATCAGTCCTCTCAGGTGCTAGTGCTTTCTTCTTGAAGATTATCTTCTGTTAACACTTTTTTACCTTTACATATCTTGCATGTACGGAGCAGGTTCTGAGCTTTTACCTTTTTTTGTATCCCCTGTCCTTAGCATGGTGTCTGACATATAGTGTATACTTAATCAGTGCTTCTTGACTTGAGGTAGATGAGGTAAGTAGTATAGTATCCACTTTACAGATGAGAAAACTGAGGCTTAGAGGAGCTAAGTAACTTGTTCATGGTCACTCAATTTCAGGGCTTTTCCACCCATACCACCCTGCAGCTAAAGTTATTTAGACTGGAATGGTTGAAAGACAAATTAACTTTTTTGGATATTAACAAATCAAACTACATAACAAAAACATCTATAGTCTATTTTCAAAATATGGAAGAGGAAATGCTGGTGAGCTGCCTGGTAGTAAGGGAAGTGAGAGAGAAGGGTGTGATGATCTTATGGATGAATGCAGAGACTCCCTCCAGTAGGTACTTGACTGTGCATTGGGGTGCAATAGAAAAAAAAATATACTAGATTGGGATTTGGTTCTTTGCTACCAGTCAGTAAGCTGTCAGGTCTATGTAGCAGGAATTGATTAAGCATCCTTTTGTGAGGTGCCGAGGAGAGAAAAGTAAGAGATAATTATTTCCTGCCTTCATTGAACTTACATTCTAGGAGTTGGAACTGAGGAACCAAATACAAACAGAAGCAGAGGCAGCCAAGGGTGGCACAGTGGATAGAGCAGAGGGCCTGAGATCTGACCCCAGCCATTTACTAGCTGCTTCAGTTTCCTCATCTGTAAGGTAGAGATCATTATAGCACCTACTTCCCAAGGTTGTTGTGAGGAGCAAATGAAATAATGTTGGTAAAAGATTTAGCCCAGTGCCTGGCACGTAGTAGTTGGTTCTATATAAATGCTAGGGATGATGATGGTGATGATGATGAAATTGATGATATTGTTGCAAGGGGTAAAAGGTTTAATTGGATTCCATTCCATAAAGTGGGGATTAATAGGCTGGGGAATGGAGGAGAGGGTGAGTCTATTCTCTGACCACCTCAAGAGAGATGTGTCTCCTATGTAATATATTATCTTCCCCCCTACCCCCTTTGTAAAGTAATTGTTGTAATTGTCAGAGCACGTACTACATACTGGTCTAGCTACTGTCTGGTTTTATGTTTCATACAGGCATGCTTTGTACATACAGTGAAATAAATAGGTAGTGAGATCTGCTACTGACAGGCAGATATTATTATTTTTATTTTTGGCATTTTCAAAACTATTAGGAGGACCTGATTTTAGTTGGGTCAGCTTGCACTGGCAGAGAGATTCCTAAAGATTGCACTGTCAGGTAATGTAGAAAAATGTTAGTTGGGTGTAAACTATTTCAAGGACTGAAAATGCGCCATTACATACTGTATATCAAGTTCTTTATTCCATTTTTGTTAGAATTTTTCTAGAAAATATATGTGAAATATCTTTATGTAAAAATTATGAAGTGGTTTTGGGGAACTACATTAATTCCAATAATACCTTCAAATTTCCTGAAATGAAATTGAAAATTCCTTGTACCGTATGCAGCCAGAAATAATGTGTGAGTATTCTATTGGCTCAAGAATATGCTTTGTATCATTCAGCTCAGTTAGTAATAGGTGAATGTGTCTAAATGGAGACTGTATTTAATTAGACCTTTTGAATACAGGCTATACACACGCACATGCATGTGCATGCATATATATATATGTGTGTGTGTATGTATATATTATATATATATATATATATATATATATATGTCTTCAATGAAAAGTTATATGGAACTCTATATGCTTGACGTATTTGAATTTTAAAAGCAATTTGAAGATAAAAGATACCATGTAAATAAGAATTTGACATCATTGTCTTTTCCAGACTTTGTGTAATTTGCTTTCTCTAGACCTTCATCACATGAAGAGAGCCTTGCCCATAAAAATGTTAACATAGAAATTCCATTCTGTTAAAAAACAAAGCATACTTTTTTAAGTCTTTTTATTTAAAAACAAATAAATTGTGAAGAAAGTTAGGAATCCCAGTTTATTCTGAAATGGAGTTGCCTAGTATGCTTACTCTTTGCCATATGTGGAAAATTATAACTGTGACCTTGGGAAGGTACCTTAACCTTTCTGGGTTTCAGTCTCCTCCATGATCTCTTCCACATCTAGGAACCTATGTGCAATCATAGTCTAGGCATTCAATCTCTCTGGGTCTCAGTTTCCTCCTTTGTAAAATGAGGAGTCAGAACTAGATCTCTTCTAAGTCTCTTCCAGCTTTCGATTGAGTACCCTATGAACTAGGGATTGTGCCTAGTGAATTGTTGTGGCAGAGCATGAAGTGATGCTATATCCTGTGACCTGAAGGATTCTGCCTTTACCCCAAATCAAGGAGAAGGCAACTGGGATAGTGGGGGTACAGTAGCAAGACCCTGAGTGTGATGGAGAATCATGAGATGAGGCGTTAGGATTTGAACTCAGGAGTTATACGCTTAGAGATCATCAGAGCATTTTTGCCCCATTTTACAGAGGAGGAAACCGAGGCTCAGAGAGGTCAAGTGATTTGCCCAAAGACCCACAGCTAGTTAAGTAGCAGGGCTAGGACTTGAACTCAGATCACGATTCTCATTTTCCCCTCTCCCAGCTTACCTGCCTAGTCTTAATTTGTTGGGCTTCACCTTCTCCCATTCATCTATGTAGAATCTTGGGCTTTGAGCCTCATTCTTCTATGTTTATGTTAGATATAGTCATTTACTTTATAGTGTTAAAAAAAAAAACAACCCAAACTTGGTGAAATGGGGATAGTAATGCACAAGCTTCCCTGTCCCTTAGGTCTACATGTGAGGATAACTTGCCTGTGAAATTTTCTTTAAAAAAATCTCTGAGGACAAAAGTAGGAAATGAATTCTTAGGAGCTCATATATTACATCTGTTTTTATATTCATATTTGTCTCTTCTGCCTCTCCCTTGTTTTATGTATCATGGGCAAGCAAAGAACACTATGTTGCTCACCCTTTTCATTTCTTGTTTGACATCCTATCACCAAGGAGAATTTTCCATATAAACACCTATTATGTATCATAAAGATCTTGTGCCCACTCACTTACCTAGACCTTTGGTTATATTTCAGCATATGTACAGTCTTGCCTTTCATCTTCCTTTCCTTTTGTGTTCTCTGCTTTATGATACAAAACAATTTCCCCCCTACCCCTCCTACGCAAGTGAAAAGCAGGGAAAAATATATGTATGACTGTACTAAACTCACTTGAAAGCATTTAGAGTTCTGACCATAGATTATTCCCATTATAATAGTCTAATAGTTTAAGAGTGTGTGTATGTCTGTGTGGGTGTGGTGTTGTGTGTGTATGTCTGTGTGGGTGTGGGTGTGGTGTGGTGTTGTGTGTGTATGTCGGTGTGGGTGTGGTGTGGTGTTGTGTGTGTATGTCTGTGTGGCTGTGGGTGTGGTGTGGTGTTGTGTGTGTATGTCTGTGTGGGTGTGGGTGTGGTGTGGTAGTGTGTGTATGTATGTGTGGGTGTGGTGTGGTGTGGTGTTGTGTGTGTATGTCTGTGTGGGTGTGGGTGTGGTGTGGTAGTGTGTGTATGTATGTGTGGGTGTGGTGTTGTGTGTGTATGTATGTGTGGGGGGGTGTGGTGTGGTGTTGTGTGTATGTATGTGTGGGTGTGGTGTGGTGTGTGTATGTATGTGTGGGGGGTGTGGTGTGGTGTGTGTATGTATGTGTGGGGGGTGTGGTGTGGTGTTGTGTGTGTATGTATGTGTGGGGGGTGTGGTGTGGTGTTACGTGTGTATATATACACAGTGTTTAAATTATTGAACTTTTAGTGGGTGGCCTCAGATGCAGCTGAATCATTGCTTAGGTGGTAACATAGGAATTAAAACATTATCTGGCTTCTGAACATTGTGAAGATTGTTGTAGAAATAAAATTAAGTCTGGTTAATTTCTCTTGCTATCCCATGCTCTGATCTAAACAAAGCTTTTTGCATGCTATAAAAATAATACCTGTAAATGTCCTGCATGTGGAAATAAAGCACTGCTATTCTCTCTGGTGTTTGAAACATGTGAACTTTAAAAAGAGCATTTTCCATATATACAGCAGAACCCATGAACACTGTATATCAAACTGTGAGCGTTATTTCCTATCATTTGATTTTTTAAAAAGTATGTAGTGAAATCCAAACATTACTTTCAAAACTCCCCTTTGTCTGTGTTTCCTTCTGAACTTCCTTCTCTTCTCTCTGTGTGTATATTTTCATTGTCCCTTTATTTTGAAGAATCTGTTACAATCTTCTCTCACCTCTGCCTCTCCAGCCCCCAAAAAAAGGAAGAGAAAGAGAAAATAAACTGTGGTAATAGTTTCTTGTTAGATTTCCATCTCGTGAAAATCTCGTATTTTTGCTGGTAGAGGTATGTGGGAAATGTTCTGGCAGCCATCTTGGATGGGCATCCAGACTAGAATCTTTAAAATAAATTGTAGACTTCTGGTCAGCTAGGTGGTGCAGTGGAGAGAGTGCAGGGCCTGGAGTCAGGAAGACCTGAGTTCAAATGCAGCTTCAGACGTTTATGTGACCCTGGCCAAGTGACAACTCCATTTGCCTCAGTATGCTCATCTGTAAAATGAGCTGGAAAAGGAAATGGCAAACCACTCCAGGATCTTTGCTGAATGAAGTCATGAAGACCTGGACACGACTGAAAAGACTGAACAACAATGAAAAAGACTTCTGGCATGATATTTCTGTGGAACACCAGGTGCTTTTGATGTGAACAATTGAGAGAAATATTGTAAAGATGTTTGAGGACACAACAGAAGCAGGAGTTGGGGCAGAGGGTATGTCTGGAAACTAGAGAACCAATCTGTTTTATTCAAAAGCATTCACTTTGATAAATCTGTGATGTGTCATCAGTGTGGGTAGTCCATTGAGCAATGCAGAGCACACCCCATTTCTGCCTTTTCATCACTATTCATGAACTCCAGTAAATCCTCTACAGGGGCCCACTCAATGTACTGGGGGCCTTATTTTACATCTCATGACATTGCATGAATGCAAGTAGAGGTTGTGGGTTGAGCATTCTCCATGATATTGGCAAACATCCTTGATGACATACATCTCAATATTGTATGCCTTGCTTAATATTAATAATCATAAAATTGGCAAAGTTACCATAGGGGTTACATTTTTATGGAGTCTTGTTTGATGTCACCATTTGCTTGCAATACACCTGATTGGAGGAGCCTTTGGGGCAATGTTTTGCTTCACTGAATCAAAAGCTTTTTCATAGTCAGCAAACGAAAAACACAGTGGGATGGTGTATTTTCTGTACTTTTCAATAAACAGTATTGTTCTAAAAATGGAGTCTCTTACGGAATTTTGTTTGAAAACTTACCACTGCTTCTATTCTCCAACTTTCATTAAAGAATCACTTGATACATTCATCAGTTATTTTCACAAAGCTTTTTTAGTGATGGGAAAATTTGTCATGTTAAATTCTCCTTTTTGTTTTTGGTAATGATAAAGTCTGTGCTTTTCTTCCAAGCTTTTCCTCTCCTCTGTCACATATGTTGAAAATTAATACTTTGATACTCTCAAAATTGTGTTACCCGTGATAGAGACCTTCTACGTACACAATTCTACTAATCCAGTGCAATAGCTTGTCCCATCTTTGTTGTCTTTAATGCTGCTTCTACTCCCTCATGTAGCAATTGAGGGACTCCACCATCCATGAGAAAGTTTGTCGTAGAAATGTTACTTTCCCATTTTTCATCTGTAAAGTACATCTGGATTTCTGTAAATTAGTTCATCTGTCCACCAATTTTCTGTTCTGTAAAATAATGTTCACAATCTGCCACAATCATCCCCTCTGAGATTTTCCAAATGAATGTCTCTTCTCACCTGGTGTGCTTGGTTTTTACATCTCTCCGTTTGGTAGGCTAAACAAGTGTTGACTGAAGTGGTTTATAGCTTCTTCTGGTCTACTCATTTTTGCAACGTGTGTGCATTGGTTAAATTTTCCTAGGAAATGATGATAATCTGTGTGAACCTCTATTCTTTTATTTTTCTGTATCAAATATTTAAATAGGTCAGGATATGTAGCCTTACTTGCATACCAGATCTTCTCATTTTATTATTCTGATTTGGTATTAATTGTAATTTTCACTAATTCAAATAATGAATTAGTTGTCTGCACAAGCAGCTGATATGAAAATTGTTTCCATAACAGTAACCAGTTTTTTTTGTCTATTAAAATTTACTCACTTTATTCTTTTGTGTGCGATATATTTCCTGTTTGTCATGCTTATTTTTTCCCATTTCTTC
>JAQQSK010011812.1:0-12126 GCA_028658325.1 Potorous gilbertii
GGGATGGGGAGAAGTTGGAACTCAAAGTTTTAGGAACAACTGTTGAGTATTGTTCTTGCTACTAGGAAATAAGAAATACAGGTAATGGGGAATAGAAAGTTATCTGGCCTACAAGACAAAAGAGAAGATGGGGACAAGAGTAGGGAGGGATGAAAGAAGAGAGGGCACATTGGTGATAGGGGAAATTAGAATGTTCAGTGTATTGGGGAGGGGGGAGGGGACAAATGGGGAGAAAATTTTGGAACCCAAAATCTTGTGAAAATGAATGTAAAAAGTTAAATAAATAAATTTATATATAAAAAAAGAATATAATAGATAGTACATTTCTCAAATTTGTAGGTGACACAAAATCTTATAGGTTGGAGGACAGAATCAGGCAGGCTCCGAAAACAATGAAGAACCATGAACCAAGTCTTATAAGATGAACTTTAATGAGTATAAAAGGATGTATGGGGTGTTCAGGGAGTACTAGAAACTCTGGTGTGGTGGTTTGCTAGGCCTTTTTCAGGGCTGCTCATCCTGTTCGGTATCTACCTTCACCCAACTTTCACCTGTGATTTCAAGAAGCTATAATATGTGCAGTGGCAATACCCCAGCAAACCATCTAGATAGATGGTCTAAACCAGAGTGAGGGTAACTGACAGGCTTCAAACCTATAGGCGAGTTAGAAGGATATCTACTCCAAGCATGTGAAGACTTTCCCCGTGGAATGGGTGAATGAGAACAATTTGTTTCAACATCAATGAAAGTGGCTGAAACAGATGTTGTGAAGTGTTTAGAACTTGGTCAGGCATCGGACACCAAGATCATCCGCTGCATCACCAGTCATCTTGACTTTTGTTCTGCCACGTACTTCAGTGCCTCAGAAAGGGAGAATGATGCTGACAAGTTTGAGCAACTCTGCCTTACTTAAATCCAATTCCCAAGCAAGTCAAGACATCACCTGTGATATCATTGGTCTTCTTTGAAAATGGGCAAATGACAACATACCATAAGTAGCATTTGTCTCATAGTGTTTTGGAGATGAGATTTGTAAAGCACTTTGGAAACCATAAAATACTATATAAATGTCAGTTATTATTAGCTATTATAGATAAAGAACATTTTTAAGTACTTATTATGCTCCAGACAGTGTGAAACATGAAGGATACAAACACAAGCAAATGAGGCAGTCCTTATCCTCAAGGGATTTATACTCTAATGTAAAGGCAACATATAAAGTTGGAACAAGGCTGCTGGCAAAGAGATGGAGACAAAACCTGGAATTAGTTAAACCCAGAGTGAAGTAAGTATACTTGAGTCCCCTGTTGAAATGGCAGTCTAGTCTAGAGACTCATCAATCAAGAGAGCAGAGCCTTAAGACAGGGAATTCTTCAGGATTCAAAAGATTCCCGACAAGGATGTGGAGAAGGTACAGGTTCTACGATTAACATAGGTTAAACATAAGTAGGTATTTGAGTTATGTACTGTTCCTCCTGGGCAACAAATATAAATTCTAAAAGGGAAATTTTGAGAACAAAGGAACGTTTCTGGTGCTAGGAGTTTCAGGTTATGAAGTTCTTCTGGGGGTAGCTATTTAGTGGCATATTGGATCTTTTAGAAAATTTCAAATGAAACCTCGAAAACAGGAAGAAGAAGAAGAAGAAGATTGCAAAAAGGTATATGTTAGTCTAGATTATCTGTGAAATCCCTTCTAACTCTTTGGTCTTATATAATTTCATATTATAAAGGGGATACTTAAGGTTGGATGTCCTCTGAGATGCCTTTCAGTCCTGGGAACTCATAATCTATAAGAATAAACATAATTTATAATAATAAATAACATCACCACATTACTGATGAATAAACTGAGGCCTAGAAAGATGACCTGAATTGCTGAAAATCCCACAGCTAATCAGTGGCTACAATAGGACTAGAATCAAATCTCCTCCCTTTCTGACATAGTGCTCTTTTTGCTATACCATAGGGACTGCTATTTAATTAACACCATGGTCTTCCCCGCTTAGATCTGACATCTCAGTTCCCACCTTGTTACTCGCACTGAGCAAAATCACTCAATATCATTGAATGCTATTAGCCTTTATGTATCTTGTTTGTAATTAATTGTTTTTATGTTGTCTTTCTCATTACAGTGTAAGTTCCTTGGGAGCAGAGACTCTCTTTTGCCTTTCTCTGTATCTCTAGAACTCATCGTAGTGCCTGGCACAAAATAGAGATTTACTAAATACTTGTTGACTGACTGCTACCTTACAATTGTCTGACCCCATCCCAGCTATCTTCACCATCTTCCCCAGCAGGCTGTACCAGGGTCTCTGCCTCTGTTAGATTTTGTAATAGATCAGATTAACTCTTCACCTCACAAAGTACTATGGGCTGTATCTGATAGTTTTTTCTGCATCCCTGGATCTAGGGCTTTATGCAGCTCCTCCTCAGCACACACACACACACACACACACACACACACACACACACAAACTTACACAGTGTTTGGGATTGAATATTTCAAGGGACTGATTGATTCTTCTGAGACCTTGAAAATTTCATTTTAGGAAGATTATTTGGATGCATAATAAAACTGCAGTTTCAGATTCTAATTAACCATAAGATTTCCTAATGATATAAAATCTAACAGATGAAGAACCATTGCTTTCCACAGTACACTACTTTGAGATAGCAATCAAGAAGCCAGGGTATTTACTCTGTAGAATAATTATCTATTAATGTAATTTAGAATAGGAATCAAGTAAGTTGACTACCAGCTGTCCTTACAGAAGTAAGGTTCTAGGGTGACAAGAAAAAGGCAAAGTTACCTGGGGTCATAAAACTGGGTTATTTTGAAAATTTACAATGATGTCTAAAACTGCTTTTCTATCATGCCATATTGCAATCTCTTTATTACTTACTCTTTAGGACTCATCTGCTACTGAGTGAGGTTACTGCAAAAGGAAAACTATGATTTTGCAGGTAGGATGCTTATGTCGAGACAAGGAGGTAGTTCAGTGCGCATGGTGTGCTGGATCTGGAGTCAGAAAGACCTGACTTCAAATCAAACCTCAACCTCTTACTAGCTATGTGACCCTGTGCAAATCAACTGGCCTTTCTTTATCTGTCTCAGTTTCCTCAGCTGTAAAATAAGAATAACAATAGTGCCTCCCTCAAAGGATTGTTATCACAATCAAATGGTATAATGCACATAAAATACTTTGCAAACCATAAATATATAAAATAAACAAAAATGTAAATAAAATAGCTATTATCCAATCCAACCAACATTTGTCAAGAGTCTATGTGCCTAGCACTGTGATAAATGTTGGGGACAAAAGTAATAAAAAGAAAACACAATCCATGACCTCAAGGAGCTTACACTCTAAAGGGGGAGACATAAGGAAGGGAGGGGATTAGACCAGGCGTTACCTGGTCTGGGGCATCTTGTTCCATGGAGCTGAAGTCAGTCAGAGCAACAGAAGCAAAGTTGAGTGAGCTGCCCTCTACAAAGAAAGCATTTGAAGGAGTACTCTGCCCTCCAGCTCTCCAGTTAGAAGAACGAGAGGCTAAGGGAGATGGTGTCACTGAGTCAGCAGCATGGTGGTGAATTGATAAGTAATGAGCTAATCCTAGCAGAGGCATCTTGTTGCATCATGTTGAAAACAGGCAGAGCAGCAGATGCAAAGTGGAGGATTATTACAGCTACAGTAGGATACTCTATATATAGTTCTTGATTACTTTTCTTTGTTAGGAGTTTAACCACCAGGTGTCATTGTCAAACGTCAGAGTCCCAGCTGTCCACTGAGTACTCCCTCCGAAGAACTAGTTATCCCTCCCTTTGTGTAGAATAGATGCAGCTTCCCCTCTTTTCCTCTTCATGGTTATGGTTTCCCTTTCAAACCCAATGTATGAAATGTCTGCCTCTACTATATTTATTCTTTTAGTTTATACTGGCTCCATTTTTATCAAGGGTCATTTTCCCAGACAACATCATAAACTTGTCTATTAAATATGTGACTATTCTCCATCAGATGATTGGCACATTGAAAGTCTCTTTTCAAAATCTCAGTAATTTAGATATCCCCTCCTCTCAGTTTCCTTCCTTCATTAATGATATTTCTACATGCATTCAAGTGATTAGATTTGGAACAGATTAGATAGCTATTTTGGTTTCTTTTTTTAAGACATAGTTTAAACAAAAACACCAAGAAATACTGCATAAAGAAATGACAACATTAATGGGGCTGAATGCCCCCTCAGTAACCAGTGGGGAAGAAGAAACAATACAGCTCTCTTCCACTTCATCCAGTTCCCTGTTGGAAATGGGAGACATGAAGGAAGAAAGCAAATGAGAATAGGTAAGTAGGGGATAAGACCCTGCTCCCAGAAAAGCACAGAAGAGAATCTCCAAGGTCAGACTCACACACACCAAAGTGTCTTTTCCTGCATGTATAGACTTTGCATAATCTGTGTTCTTTACTGCAACATCCCCAGGGCTCAGTCTCTTCCTTGTCTCCTATTCATAGAGAGATATGAGACATTTGGTTCATAGTTCAAACCATGCTGAAAAAGTTTAGCTTAAGGGCCTAGGCTAAGATGATGTCTTGACTTTAGCCTTTGCCATTCTCCATCTTTCTCAAGGTCAAAGCTTTCATCTTCTCTCCCTTCTAGGGGAGATTTTGTCACTTTCCCAAAGATAATCCAGTCTGGAAGGCAGCCCAGAATAAATATCCTCACTTTTCTAGGTCCCAAACCTTTAACATTCTCTCTGGTCTCTGGAAAGAGTGCTATATAAGGAAGGGTTCAACTCAGAGGAGAGGATAAGAGAGTATTTCCAGAAAAGACTGAGAAATAATAACAGAAGGTATTTATAAAATGTATTTAAATGCATAACCAATAAGAGGCATGCATGTTAATCCCCCCATACTGAGCATATTCAGCATATTAAGAGCAACTCCTCTTATAAGCACACATTCCACAGAATAAAGTTTTATTGAAAAAAATCATGGGAAACAAATTAGAAAACCAAATTTTATAACTGTGCACATCTTCATATATAATCACCTCTTTTGTCCTTTATCTATTGAAATGTTTGCATTTGCTTATGATTAAACCCAAAACCAAAAAAAAGAAAGTCTTAAGGCAAAATAAAACTAACCATGTGGTAAAAAGTAGAAAAGAAACTCAATGTTGAATCAGAGGACCTAGATTTAAATCTCTGCTCTAATGCTCACTACATATATGGCTTTCAGAAAGCCACTTAATCACCCTGTGTCTCCATTTCCTTCTTTGTAAAATATGGGTGCTATATTTGATAGTCTCTAAGGACTCTTATAGCTCTAAATATATGATTCTATAATCTTTGAAAATAAAGACACCTCCAGGGAATGGTCATTTCCCAAAGACTTGGATGGTAATGTCCAGTCATGGCCAGGTAGTATTTCCCTCACAGACAAATATCTCCTCCTGCATTTCTGAGTAGCTCCCAGCAAATTATATAGTAGCACCTGTCTTATGACCCTAGGTTAAATGCAGGTCTGTATTGCTCCCATGAAGGTAGCTTCAAGTGATGTTCTTTGCCATGGCAGCCATCCCTAATCATGGCTCCTCCTCGGGTACCAGTAGCCAGTATAAGGAATTGCTCTTCAGAGTTGGTCCACCACTACAGAGGAGAAGACTTCCAATGCGTTTAGCAAGTCTAGCAGTCTAGCAAGATGCACAATTCTCCCTAAATAACAACTTTTAAAATGCTTACTGTATTGAATACTGTGATTTGGCAGCCAAGAAAGCTAATATACTCTCTGATTGCATTGAAAGAGAGATAAGGCCCAGGAGAAATTTGAGGTGAGAATCCTACTGTACTTTATCTATTCTGTGGTCAGACCATATGTAAGTATTATGAACTCTTTGAGGACAGGGATTGTTTTGCTTCTATATTTGTATCCTCAATATCTGGCATCATCCTGGATGTTTAATAGACAATAAATGCTGGTGACTGAGTTTTAATATAGCATATCAGGAAACACCTTAAATGTCTTTCCCAATATGAGTGTGTCCAGAGAGTAGCATAAAAAGCACTAGAATGAGGAAATTTAGTTACAATGCCATGGAAATGGTTGATGTAACTTAGGGGTGTTTGAGGCAGCTAGCTGGTGCAGTGGATAGAATGGTGGGCCTAAAGTCAGGAAGACACATCTTCATGAGTTCAAATCTGGCCTTAGACACTTACTAGTTGTATGACCCTGGGCAAGTCATTTAACTTCTGTTTGCCTTAGTTTCTTTGTCTGTAAAATAGGAATAATAATACCTCTAAAATCCCAGGGTTGTTGTGAGGATCAAATGCACACAGTAAGTGCCACATAAATATTAGCTATTGATATAGGCAAAAGTCTTTAAAAGGAGTAGTGATGAGAGATGGCATGTCAAGTTTAGGGAATATTCAGTAGACTAGTTTGTGCGGAATGTGAAGTCTGTGAAGATAAACAATATGAAATGTCTGAAAAGTAGATGGGAGCATATTGCAGGTGGCCTTAAATTTCATGTTGAAGAATTTATATTTTTATATGAGAAGAAAGAATTTTTTTGAAAGTTTTGAGTAGAGTAATGATATGGTTGTTCCTGTGATTCAAGAATATTAATTTGGTACATAAATAGACAATGATTGGCAAATTAGATGATTTATCAGAACTGACAAGATGACAGAGTAGTGCAGCCTAGCTCCCCACAATAATCACTCCAAGATCAATCTCAATAGGATACCTTCCTAAATGGTAGTCAGAAATCAAAGGAAAAACCACAGTGGGTCATCTTTTCAGCCCAAAATCACATATTTGTCCTACAGGCAAGCAATCAGAACAAAATTTGTAGAACATGGTTGGGAAGCAAGAACAAACTTCCAGAAGGCAGATTTCAACTCGATATAAATGGAACAATTCCTTACAAATTTAAGTATCTACAAATGGCATACAGCCTCTCAGAATGTAGTTTTTGTCATTCACTTTAAATATTCAAGTGGAGAGGAGTGTTTATTTGGTGCGAGTTGGTCTGGGAATCCTCCATATCCTCAGAAGGAAAAGAAGGCCATGATGCTGTCCTCTAACCCAAAAGAAGAGATCTCAAATCTCACACCAAAAAAGAGGGCCTTGATACAATTGTTTTCAACCAGGAGAGTATATGGAAGAGGTCCATAGATCTTTCACTCTGAACAAAGAAAGTGGATCTTAGAGTCAATCCCCTGGGATCAAATGAGGGGATTATTACTCTGGAGCCATCAACAAGACACCATACAAGACAAGCCACGATCATACAAGGCCATCAAAGTATCACCAGAAGCACCAATATAAAGTCCCAATATAGGAAGTAAGGCTAAAAAAATAAAGAAACAAATTTTTAAAAGGTGAAGATCCCAGCAAGGTTCAAGACATAAACCCAAAAGAAGAAAATGATACTAGCAAATCTTCAAAGAACACAGCTTAGCCACAGATTAATTAGAACTCCTAGAAGAA
This sequence comes from Potorous gilbertii, assembly GCA_028658325.1. Classification (NCBI taxonomy): domain Eukaryota; kingdom Metazoa; phylum Chordata; class Mammalia; order Diprotodontia; family Potoroidae; genus Potorous; species Potorous gilbertii. The sequence goes on from JAQQSK010011812.1 coordinate 7,491, forward strand.
ATTGTTATTGTTTTTTTATTTTTAAAGAGTTAAAAATTATGTTATAAATTAAATGAGAAGGCTGAGCAAAAAAAAAGTAGAAAAGGAACAAGGACTATAAAAGACTTTGAAAAATAATTAACCAGAGATATAAAATCTTACCCAAGTAAAAGATTCTGAAAATTAAAACAGGCTAAATAGAAGTTGGCCTTATAGAATTATATGTATATACATTTTAAGAAGTTAAAATATTGAAATATATAAGGTATTTCATATAAAAGTAACTCATCTGAAAAAATAGATGAAGGAGCAATAATTTAAGAATCACTAGTAAAATCTGAAAATAATGAGGAATATCATATTTCAAGAAATCATAAAGAAAAACTGCCCTAACATGCTAAAACAGGAGAGCAAAATGAAAATGGAAAATCCCAAAAAGAAATCCCAAAATGAAAATTACCAGGACATCATAGTCCAAATTCAGAACCTTCAGATCAAAAGTAAAATATTGTGAAAGGTTTGAAAGAGTTCAAGTTCCAAGTTTCAAAGCTAGGATCACAAAAGATAAAGCAAGAACCACTCTAAGGAATAGGATACAATACACTAAAAGGCAAAAGATGTGAGCTTGCAGGCATGAGTATCATACCCAGTATAACTAAGTGTGTATGTATAATGCATATTGTATAAATATATATGTGTGTGTGTATGTATATGTATATTGTATAAATATATACATGTGTGTATGTATAATGTATATTGTATATATAATATATGTATAATCCTACAGTGGAAAACTGTACCTTCAATGAAATAAAGAATGTTTGTTTCTTTAAACGGCTCCTGATGTAAAGGTCAAAGTTGAGTCGAAACTTTTAAATACAAACACAGGAGTTAAGAGAAATATAAAAAAGATAAATATAAGTGAATGGTCAGAAAGAAGCTTTATAAGGGTGAACAGTTTGTATTATAATAGGGCAAGGGATGGTACAAGTGTCCTTTCAGAACTCCATGCCATCTGGGTTCTTCAAGGAAGTCAAACAAGACAGAAGGTCTGGGAGTAGCTTTGCTCTGTCTTAAAGGAAGGAAGGAAGGAAGGAAGGAAGGAAGGAAGAAAGAAAGAAAGAAAGAAAGAAAGAAAGAAAGAAAGAAAGAAAGGTTGAGGGGAAGAGGATATACAAGGGGAAAAGTGGAAGAAAGGGAGAGGGAACTTATCTCAAATAATCATCATGCACAAGTACATGCTTCAAGTGCTGCCTCACTCTAACCCATCTTCCACAAAGTCATCATAGTGATTTTCCTGAAGCCATGTCCAACCATGTCACCTCCAACACAATAAACTCCAGTGACTCTCTATCAACTCCAGAATCAAATACAAAATCCTTTGTTTGATGTTCAAAGCACTTCATAAGTTAGCACTCTGCTCTTCTTTTCGTCCTATACTTTACTCCTTGCCATGTGCTCTTGAATCCAATGACACTGGTCACCTTGCTGTTCCTTAAACAATACACTCATCTTCCATATCCTAACATTTTCTCTGGCTGTTGCCTGTGGCTGAAGTGATCTCCTTCCTCCTCTCCACAGTTTAGCTTTCTTGGCTTCCCTCACATCCCAACTAAAATGAAATCTTCTAAAAGAAGCCTTTTCCAACCCCTCTTAATTCTAGTGCCTTTCCTCCTTTATTTCCTACTTTTTTGTGTCCATATAGCCTGCTTGTAAATATTTGTTTGAAGGTTTTCTCCTCCACCAAATTTTGAGCTTCTTGATGATTGGGACTGTCTTTTGCAAAGTTTTGTATGTTCAGTGCTTAGCAAAATGCCTGGAACATAATAGATACAAACTAGTCAAAAGAGAGTAGAACATCTCCCATCCCCCATCCCCTCCCCCAACACAAACTCCCATACACAAATACATTTAATCCAACAAAGAAACAGGAGTAAACAGGAAGAAAGGAATGAGGCCAGTTAGAGGAAGGGTAGATTCAAATAAATACTAAGCTGGAGAGCATCAAACCATGGGGCTGTAGAACCGCTCTAACCTTTTTCCTCCCACCAACCTCATTCATTCTTCCCCTGATAGAAGCCGTGTTGCAGAGTACACCTGGTGAAAACATTGGAGTCTTTCCCAGTCACCCATGAATTGCCTTTGAAAGGAAGGTATTCCAGCCTGTGATTTCATCAAAGCCTTGACTGGCACCGAGGAAGGAAAACAAGTGACACCTTAGACAGAGCATCAGAAAAGGAAGAGGAGCAAGATTTTAAGAGATTGAATGCCCATCTTACAATTTTGGCATCAAGATTTTTGATTTACCAAGGAAAGTAGGAAGTCAGAGAAAGGAAAGAGGAGAGATTGAAGTGGGTGGGGGTTGGTAGAAGACAGAGACAGAGACATTTTCATAAAACTTATGTATGAAAAAATATATACAGGGACTTTTGGAAGAGTCTTTTACTGCTTTGATAAGACTCCCAGTGGTGGAGATTTTATCCATACTAAGAGATGGCAGTTTCTAAGAGCCAATCATGTTTATCTCTCTCTGGCCATGAATGGCCATCCGCCCTGTGTTCCTATGGTCTATATTTCTGCCTAGTTGCAGTAACCCTACTGAGAAATCACGGGGTTAGAAAGAGGTTCTAGGGAGGGGAAAATGACTGATTAATTCACCAGGATGGGAGAGAATGAATGAGCAAACCAATATCCTCCTAGATTAGAATTCAGACTAAATTCTGAGTTTCAGGCCTGAATTGGCATGAAGTGACATGTAAGAATTGAGAAGGTTTCTTGCATCTTTGGGATGGCTTGTCCACTTCCCTTCTACAACATGACTCTCTGGGTGCCTTTGGTTAGAGCTCTTTTCCGCCCTGAACCTGGGACCTCATCTCTAGAATAAGGTTATTGGACTAGATGAGCTCTGAGGGGCCTTTATGTTCTAGGTCTATGGGTATGTAGGGGCAGCTAAGTGGTGTAGTATTTAGAGCAACAGTGCAGGAGTCAAGAGTCACCTCAGACACTTGACACTAGCTGTGTGACCTTAGGCAAGTCACTTAACCCCGATTGCCTCATCCTGAGTCATCTCCAGTCATCCTGATGACTATCTGGTCACTGGATTCAGATGGCTCTGGAGGAGAAATGAGGCTGGTGACCTGCACAGCCCTCCCTCACTCAAAAAAAAAGTCAAGTACAAGTCATGTCATCATTTCTCTCATGGTATGGTCTTCTTTGGCAACAAAGGACGAACACACACTAAGTTGGAGGGTGATAATGATAAAGAGAAGTTTAAGAGGAAATAAAGTATAAGAATAAAATTTAGCAATCCTGATCTCAGATTAGACAATAACAAAAATAGATTTAATTAAAAGAAATAAACAAGGAAATATTTTACCTATAAGTACCATAGGTAACAAATTAATTTCAATACTTTACATACATGCACCATGTAATATACATCTAATATTTAAAGGAGAAAGTACCCAACATATGAGACATAATAAAAACTATAATAAAGGAGAACTTCAATGCACCTATTTCAGTAGTAGAAATATCTAACCAAAATTAAACAAGAAAAAATTAAGGACTTGAATGGAATTTTTTGTATAAATTTATTTGTTTTGGTTACCATTCATTTCCACAAGATTTTGAGTTCCAAATTTTCTCTTCATTTCTCCCCTTCCTCCACTCCAAGATGACTTTATTCTGGTTAACTCTTTCCCCAGTCTCACCTCCCCTCTATCATCCTACCCCTTCTGTTATCCCCTTCACTTTCTTTTAGGAAAAGATAGATTTCTATAGTCCAATGCCTATACATCTTATTTACCAGTTGCATGTAAAAATAATTTTTAAATTTTTTTTTAATTCTGAGTTCCAAATTTCTTACTTCTTTCCTCCCTACCAGTTCTCACTGAGAAGGCAAGCAATTCAATATAGGTTATACATGTGTAGTTCTGCAAAACACTTCTATAAGAGTCATGTGAAAGATTAACTGTATTTCCCTCCATCCTATACTGCCCCTTATTTATTCTATTCTCTCCTTTAATCCTGTCCCTTTCCAAAAGTGTTTGCTTCTGACTACCCCCCTCGTCCAATCTGTCCTTCTTTCTATCATTCCCCCTCTTATTCCCTTCCCCCTACTTTCCTGTAAGGTAAGATACCCAAATGAATGTGTATGTTATTCCCTCCTTAGGCCAAATACAGGTTCACTCATTCCCTCTCACCTTCCTCCTCTTCTCTTTCATTCTAAAAGCTTTTCTTGCCTCTTTTATGTGAGATAATTTACCCCATTCTATCTCCTCCTTTCACCTTCTCCCAATATATTCCTCTGTCACACCTTAATTTTATTTCTTAGATATCATCTATATTCAACTATTCTATTCTTTTTCTATTCTTTTCTATTATTTCTATCAGCTATTCAACTGTTCATCCTATTATTTCTTGGATATCTGTATTCAGCTCACCCTGTGCTCTCTATCTACAGATAGACTGATAGAAAAATATAGATATAGAAATTATAAAGATGTATAGTACAATTTGAGGTTTGGTAGCGCTAGGCCACCTTCCCAAGCATTTCTTTTCATTAAGCTCTTTGATATTCTGGACCTTTTGTTTTTCCAAATGAATTATGATATTATTTTATCCAGCTCTAGAAAATAATTATCTGATAGTTTAA
>JAQQSK010011814.1:0-12125 GCA_028658325.1 Potorous gilbertii
AAGAATCTTCTCCATCATTTCTATTGGTAAAGCTGGTTAGAAACAAGAAAGGGAAGAAGGAAAATTCCATTACAAAGGAGGTAGAGCCCCTGTCTCGAGATTCAATCAATGCATTCGTCATTACAGATGTCCATAAAAGCAAAGTGACCACACACATTTATGTTTCGCTTCACAGATGTGAAGTGAGAGCCAGTGACTTAGCTACAAAAATGATATTATCGAACCAGAAAAAATAATAGAGGAAATTGAGAATGCAGGAGGGAGAACTGTAATAGAATTGAGCATTGGCATAAATATAAATCACAAAGGGAGATTGCTTTAATGGGAGGTGTGAGAGGCAGAAACTGAAGATATTAAACAAAAAAAAAAAGATCATGGGCTCATATGGTAAGGAATCCTTTCAGTTCAGATGATTTTGACAAGAAAGGGGTGCAGGGGGAATGAAATAAAACCCTTCTCAGAATCTCCAGATGTGGATTTAAAATGGAAAAGGAAATAGCTCATCATCAGAGACCATCTAGTTCAGAACTTTTAAGTACCATATAGTGAAAAAGAATCTTTAAGAGCTTGAGGGCTTGTGTTCTTCGTTGGGGGCGGGCACGGAAAGACCCTCTCTTTTAGATGTAGTCCTTCATTTTAGAATATTTCAAGAGTAGGAACCTCGCAGGCAAGCCATTGACAGATACTTTATTTGCTTTAATTTTTCCCTGACTTTCTTTGTCCATCATAGATTTTAGGGAAATGAATGATCTGGTTACAGATACCCAACTTCTAGGCTCAAATGGCATCATTTTTTATTTATCCTCTAGGTCATGTAGGGGTATAAACGCCTGGGAACTGGCAGCTCTCTCTTCCTGACCCCTGACTTGGAGATGGCAACTAGGATTGGGGAGATGGGTTTGGACACGTTGGGATTATTCTGGTTTCTGACTGGGTTCCTATGGAGGTCAATTAAGGGAGGCTTTTGGAATGGTTGAGTGAATAATAAGATGTGTCTTCCTTCCTTCTAGCGCTAAGCACTGGACAGAAATCCTTGTCATTTTTTTAGTGTAGATGGTACAGCCTAAGAAGGGACAGGATGAATTAATCATAGATAATTTAAATGTAACCTGGATGGAAATTGTCAGCTTAAAAGCATTTCACTTTAGACCCAGTGACTGAGGGAAGTTTTAAGAGAAAGTAGGAACTTGAAGAAACCCTTTGGATGGGCCAAGTTTTGGAGCTGCAGCTTCTCACAGCTAGAAGACAAGACCCCAAACTGTCATGAATGCTGGTGGAAACTCTCCTATTTGTCATTTGAAATTTTTCCCAACGTGACACCTACTTACCTTTCTAAACTTCTCATACCTTTCCTTCATTTTCTTTACAACCAAACCAGGCTTCATGTTCACTTTCACACATAATATTGCCTTCTTCTCTCTCCATGATGTTGGAAAGGCCATCCACCATGTCTGGATTGCACTCCCTGAATCCCTAGTACTCTCCAAAGCTCAGTTCAAAGGTGACCTTCTCCAGAAGGACTTATCTTTAATTATTTGGTCTAGACTTTTATTTGCAAATTACCTCCCCTGATAAAATGTGAATTCATTGATGACAAGGATGACTTCATTCCTATCTTTGTACTCATGATGTAGAGTATAGAAAAGGTGCTCAGTAAATGCTTATTGATTGAGACTCTAGAAAAAGAAAGGATGTTTGAACACACAGAGCAACAAGAAATGATGGAAGAAAGTAAACTTATTTCTGCCAAGGGAAATACGAGAAGATAGTGTGGCTTAGTGAGCAGGGAGTTATGCTATCTGGGTTTTATGTCCTCTGCACTTAGGGCCTAGGATTATTGTAAAGATCAAATGATTAAATATTTATAAAGCACTTGGCACAGTGGCTGGCACACAGCAGGCATTTAATAGATGCTTATCTACTTCCTTCTTCCTATTAACTTTGGTTGAACCATTTAACCTCATTAGGGTTGTTGTGAAGATCCAATGGATAAATATTAGTAAAGTCCTTAACATAGTGCCTGGTACACAGTGAGCACTTAATAAATGCTTGTTTCCTTCTTTCTACTACTTTTGAATAAGTTGTTTAACCTCATTAGGCCACATTCTTCAAATGAGAGGGGAGACAGGCTTCAGATTAGGGGATCTATTCAGTTCCTTTTATCACTAAAATGTTATAAGTTTAATTTATCTGGGTTGATTGAGGGTAGTTTTTGTTGTCGTTTTTCTTATTAAGTCGTTTCAGTTGTGTCCAACTCTCCATGACTTCATTTGGAGTTTTCTTAGCAAAGATCCTAGAGTGGTTTGTTATTTCCTTCTCTGGTTCATTTTATATATGAGGAAGCTGAGGCAAACAGGATGAAGTGTCCCACAGCTAGTAAGTATCTGAGGCCAGATTTGAATTCAGGATGATAAGTCTTCCTATCTCCAGGCTTGGTGCTCTATCCATTGCACCAACTAGCTGTCCCTGACTGAGGGTATAAATGGACAAAAAGATAAAGGGTTAGTTACTTGAGACTTACTTCAGAAAGCCAGGCACTCTACCAAAGACTCTTTCTGCTTTGTCACAGGGAAGGGATGGGGTTTAGAAGTATGAAACTACACAGGGATTAATAAATGTAAAGTGTAAAGATTGCTAAGAACCAGTAAAGATGGGTCTCATGTCACATGTGGATTGGTTGAAGTCATCGGGGCATTTAGAAAATAAGATTTAAGAAGAACACTATAGCTGTCTTCAAGTATTTAAAGGGAAGTCATGTGGAAAAAGGATTAGACTTTTTGACTGGACTCCTAGAGGGGCCACGGACAAGAGTCAGATTTAGGCTTACTTTCAGAAAAATTAAAAAAAAAACCTCACTATCCCTTTGAGCTGCCCAAAAATAGAAGGCAGAAAATCATGGATTTCCCATTCCTGGAAGTCTGTCAGCCAAGGATGGGTGAATACTGGTCAGGGATGCAGTAGAGAGGGGATTCTTGTTTAGCTCTGGGTTGGGCTATGTAACCTCTGAACTACCCTTATGAACATTGTACCCCGAAAACAGTAGGTATTTAATAAATACTTTCAACAAGCATTTATTAAGCATCTACTACACAGAAGCACAATGTTATATTCTGGTGGCACAAAGATCAATGAAAAACTATACCTACCTTACATTTTACTGGCAGCATACAACATTTCACTAGTTAGAAAATAAAAGGGAGAAAAAGTAAAGGGCATTAGCAAAAGGTTCTTGTAGGAAGCAACATCTGAGCTGGACCTTAAAGAAAGTTTGGAATTGAGAAGAAATAGTCCCCTGACTTCAAATAGTTTCCATTCTACCAGATTGTCTGGAGGGAGTGGGAGAGAGAGAAAGGGAGAGAGAGGAAAAGGGAGAGAGAAGAAGAGATAAATACAGACAAGTAGACAGAGAAAGAGAGACAGAAAGGTACAGGTAGACAGATATACAGAAACAGAGACAGCTAGACAGACTGACAAAGACAGAGACAGGCAGATAGACAGAGAGAGAAATTGATAAACACAGAGATAGATAGGGACAGAGACTGAAAGAGTCAGAAAGAGATAAACAGAGATAGACAGAGACAAACAGACAGAGGATGTGGAGGATCAGGAAAATCTTCAAGAGGCATCTGAGTGCTGAAAGGAGCAAAGATATAATTAAATTCAATCTCATCGAATCTAGAGAATATAGTACATATCTTCAAGTGATTAGACAGCAATAAACTGAATAGTGAAGAGTCAACCTAATGGGACAGTCTACAGGAAAAGCTTTGCAGTCTTTTTAAGTGGGCAGAGATCTGGAGTACAGATTTTTATGCAGGCAAGTACAAGGTGATGCTTTGGTATTTTTGCTAAGTGTTCATCATCAATGACAAGCAATCTTGCAATATCATTGAGTACAAAGTCCTCATGACTTACCTACAGAAAAACAGCCTGGCATAGTGGATAAAGAAAAGGCGTTGGAGCGAGGAATACTGGGGTTCAGATCCCAGCTTCTGCACATACAGGTTGTATGACTCAGGCTGTGTGTTCAAAGTCCCCTATGACTGTAAACTCCAGAGTAGTTGCTGAATTGCATTGTTAAAGGAAATTTCCTCATCTGTGACTTCCCTAGATTAATGAAATCAAAGGGTGTGTGTGTATGTGTGTGTGTGTGTGTGTGTGTGTGTGTGCGTGTGCCACCTCTTATGAGTAAAAGGTGTCTCTAAAGCTTAAAACTGCATTAGGACTATGGGTTCACCATATACATACACAAACACATATGTATGTGTGTTTATGTGTGTATACATATGTGTATATACATACAAAGTATGTGTTGTATGCATGCATATATGCATTTGTAAAGACATATGTGTGCACATGCACATATGTATTCATGTGTGTGCATGTATGTGTGGCATGCATAGCCATAGACAGATAACTATAATACATGCACATGTGTGTTTATATATGATCTGTATATGTGCACACATATACACACAAACACACCAAAAGAGAGAGAAAAGGGGTTAAAATCAGCAGACCTTATCATAGACTATTCCACTTAGTGCATAGCTTGTCTGACTCATGCTCATTCATTCTCTGCATGAATAATGATGATAGTAGTTCATATTTATATGGTTATATATGTTTTCTGTGCATATGTGTGTGGATATATACATATACATACACACCTACATATATATATATATATATAATTTCACTGCACTCAGACATATGATAATATTATTTCCCTGCATTGTCATCCTTCCATTTCAATTCATGAATTAATAACTTATTATTAATTAGACATTAAGTAGATGTTGTTAAATGTCTATCACCTGCCCAGGCACTACGAATGCAAAAGTAGGCAGTGAGAATAAAAAATACAAAAGGAAAAATAGGCCCTGCCTTCACAGAGCTTCCATTCTACTAGATGAGCTTGGCTTCCTGTGAGATGCACCATTTTAGGTTGGAGTGGATTCTGGCTAGGACCATTCCTTTTCCTCTTCCCGCCATATTGTTTTCCCTGAATCTCCATTAAGTAACATAAGCTAATCCTTTCACTTTAGTTCTCTGATTTGTGCTGTTTTGTAGATTTATGTGTGCTTCACTTTAGCATTTCAAAGATCTGTGAGTCCATCCCAGCGGTGCCTCCATTTATCTCCACCATGAATAAGGCGTATTGCCAGAAGACTGACCACCAAGTGATTTTTTTTCATCCATAGACACTCAAGAAGATAGTCGTACATTAGAGGGGTTTGGGTAACAAATGTAAAATACTGGGTCCTATAAATGGTCAAAAGCTTAGGATATAGGTCAGGGGATCACCCAACATTCACCCTCCATCTTCCACTCTCTGTGTTCTAGGGTCATACTGAGAATTATCCATTTCTCACTCTCCAGCTAGGCTACCACCTACATAACCAATTCTTTCCTTTTCTTTCTCTGAGTATTGCTTCCTTGATTTACTTTCACTCACAGTTCACTAATTCAAATATATAGTTAAATTAAAAGTTAAAAAATTAAAATGTCTTGTATTTGTGGCTAGAGAGCTGACCTTACCATCAGATCTAGGTTGCAATCCTGCTTCTGGCATTCATATCCAGCTGTGTGATGCTGGACAAGTCACTTAAAATCTCAGGATTCTCAGGCAAATCTCACTCTATCAGTTGAGGAGCAGAACTAATCTGCATTGGTAGGTAGAGCTTTATCATCCCACTGGGACTTCCTATACTAATTATAGGACCCTTTCTCACAAGTAAATGCAGAGTAAAATCACAAGCATTTTTTTACATATAGCACATATTCCATTCACTTCATGTATCATGTCCCTTCTGAGGCAGACATCCCTTTCATACTGGAGTCCCTTTCCTTTCACATTAACCTAGCAAACTCCAAGGAGTTTCCCATTGTCCAAGGATCACTCCAAGAACTAAGGTCTAACAGAAAATCATGGATGTGATATTTCTCCCAACTTCTCAGTGTCCATGTCTGGTACCATCATTCCCTGTAAATGTGACTCCACCATCATAGTTGTCCCTCACGGTCATCACTCCAATCCAAGTCACTCATCTCATGCATACATGCTCATATATGGGCATGAGCACATGCATGCATACACACAAATATATGTGCGGATAGGTACGCTCTTATTCTTTGGACTAAATCTTTGATTTCATTGGTGTAGAAAGCTGTCAGAGAGGAATTTACTCTACCAATGCAGATTGTCATGTGACCAATAATTTTTATTCTTAGGGAGTTGCTTTGCGACACCAAGACACTGGGACACTTGTCCAGAGTTCCACAATCAGTATGTGTAACAAGTAGGACTTAAACACAAGTCTTCCTGACTCTGAGCCCAGCTTTCTGTCTTCACTATAGACTAGAATGAATAGATATGCATATAGCTATGCATGCATACAAATGTATACTTACACACAAACATACAATATGTATGCCATATGCCTACCAATGCATAAATATGTATTTGCTTATGTATATATACATGCACATACACATATACGTACACATCTCCACATACATGCATACATACATATGTGTATATGTGTGTATATGTATATAGTGTAAGGGGCAATGGTTAGAGTGCCAGGCCTAGGGTAAGGAGTTCAAACGTGGTTTCGGTTGCTTACCAGCTCTGTGATCCTGGAAAAGTCATTAACCCTGTTTTTCTCAGTTTCTACATCTGTTAAATGAGCTAGAGAAGGAAAAGGCAAACTCAAATATTTTTTCCAAGAAAACCCCTAAATGAGATGCATGAAGAGTCAGACATAAATGAAAATGACTAAACAACAACATATGTGTGTATACTCAGATACTCACCTATATCTCCATAGTTCCCATCACTGTCCTCTACGCACAGCAGGCATGCTCATGTGCATCTCTATGAGCATATATGGTAGGGAGGTATGGGGGTCATTGACTAGTGCTGATCCTCTCCCCACCAATCCAAGTGGCAACATTATTTTGACTTAGGTGACGGTGATTGAGAATTATTGTGATAGAAAGCTTCATTATTCTGTGTTCAGCCTGGTGATGAGACCCTACAAACTTAACCAGGTCATAACATAAAAAATGGACACTAAGTCCTTGTTTAAGACCTCTGCAGTTTGGTAGGCTGATGCTGATTCGGGGCCACACTGGTATAAGAATTTGAGAAGCCATGCTCTCCCAACACCATAATAAGGCACTAGAGGACTGGATAGTATGCCTGGAAGTGTATGTATTTGTCTCTGTGTGCATAGGCATACATGCGAATGCATGTGAATGTATGTAAATACATATGTGTGTGCCTATGTTATGAATTGTGTACATATATATGTATACGCTTGTACAGGTTCTGTGCATATTTACTTTGACACTGCAATGAAGCAGTGAAGGATTTCATGGAAGACTGAGTGTGACTTGTGGATGTATACATGCATGTGTATATTCATGTGCATGTGCGAATTCATATGTATATACACATATGTGATATGTGTATATACATAGGAATATCGTATGATATATATTTGCATTGTAATAATACAGTAGATTTGTATATGTGTACATATATATAGCATGTATAGTCTATATTCTTTCTTACAATGTATACCCTCATCTAACTCATAATAATATATAGAAAATCTATTTGTGTATGCATTATGAACATACATACATACAAACACATGTATAATCTGTATTGTCTTTCTGCTAAAAAAATCTCTGGTGAGTCCTCAGATACCGAGCCTCCTTTCTGACTGAGCTTTTTTAAAAAAGCATTTGAATGTGACAGATGACTTTTTAAACAAAGTTATACAATGATTTATGGCTTCAGAGTGTGAGCCATCACCACCTTCCTGGCTGCCCGAGTTCCCTCATTTCTGATCCCAATCACTGGGTCCCATCTGATTGGCCATGATCTGAATTCAGCGGAATGGGGGAGGAATGGGGGAGGAGAAAGCCAGAACAGAGACTCAGAGCAAATGGAAGATGGGCTGATAGCAGTCAAAAGACAGCAAATGAAAAGAGAGAGCCCCAGTGCTCCAAGATTATATCTGTAATGTAAACTTGGCAACCAACTCATCCCTTTGTCCATGTCTTATGTTATTCTAACTCTATGCCCTGTGATTTCTGCCAGAAATTTATGGTTGACAGAACTCTCCTCCTTCTCTGGTTACAGATATTCCTAAAGCACTTTTTTCTGATTCCCTCTGATGTATTCATGACCCTTGTCTAAATAAGATAAGAACCAGCTCCTACCACTTCAGGAAAACCAAAAGTAAAATTTTCAGTGTGAGCATTTACACCTCAGATATCAGCAAACAGTGTGAATCAAGACTTGTGGTTTTCTAAATCAATATGCAGTTTGACAACCCTGGATTAGAGATAACCTGGTGGAGCAGTGCTTTCGATGAATACAGATTGGCCACTCTTCTGTAACTTATACTTTTCAAGCTTTTCCTAGGGCACTGATAGATTAGATGACTCACCCAGGACCCAACACTTATGAGTCAGGGTCAGGACTTCAATTCAGGTCGTCAATATGACCCTAAGGCGGCCTCTATAGTCACTATGTAATGTTGCCTCCATAATATTATTATTCATGTTAATTACCATGTATTCTATATGTGGAATATCCTCTAGACTCCTTCCCATTGGAGTTTTCTTGACAAAGATATTGAAATGGTTTGCCATTTCCTTCTCCAGCTCATTTGACAGTTGAGGAAAATGTGGCAAGCAGGGTGACGTTCCTTACCTATAGTCATGAAGCTAGTAAGTCTCTAAGGCCAAATTTGAATTCAGTCTTTCTGATTTCAGACCTGGTGCTCTACCCATTGCACCACCTGGCCGTATTAGGGATATCAAGAAAGGCATAAAAACATTTCCTACTCTCAAGGAGTTCACAAACTAATGGTGGAGACAATAGGTAAGCAGCTAAATACGAACAAGCTATAAACAGGAAGAATTATAAATGTGTGTCCATCCTTCATTGCCGAAGAAGACCATGCCATCAGAGAAATGTTGATATGACTTGCACTTGACTTTGTTTTGAGTGAGGGAGGGCTGTGCAGGTCACCAGCCTCACTTCTCCTCCAGAGCCATCTGAATCCAGTGACTAGATATTCATCAGGATGACTGGAGATGACCCAGGATGAGGCAATTGGGGTTAAATGACTTGCCCAAGCTCATACAGCTAGTGAGTGTCAAGTGTCTGAGGTGAGATTTGAACTCAGCTCCTCCTGACTCCTGCACTGATTCTCTATCCCCTGCACCACCTAGCTGTCCAACAAATTGTAAATAATCAACAAAAGAAAGGCTCTGGAATTAAGAAGGATTGATAAAGTTTCCATGTAGAAGGTGGGATTTTATTTGGGACTTGAAAGAAGCCAGGAGATGGGGATGGGGAGAAAGAGCATTGCAGGAATGGACAGGCAGCAAAAATGCCTGGAGTTGGGAGATAGTGTCCTGCTCACTGAACAGCAAGGAAGCCAGTGTCACTATATCTCAGGGTATATCCCCTCAGATGGAGGGGAGGGTTAAATGTGAAAAGGTTGGAAAAACCATATTGGGATTATCCATATATTTTCCTGTTAGATGTATAAAAATGAGTGACTAGAAGGAACTGAGTCAGCTTATGCCTTAGGAGAAAGTTTGTCTTCTCTATTAGCCTCCTATAGAACTGGGCTACTCAAATCCTCAGACCTTCAAAGGTAGAATGCTTTGTTTATTTCCAAAAGGACCTAACAGTTACATCACATTCCCTCTCTTTACCCCTCACAATCTTTCAAAGTGATGCAATATAAAAGGGGCTCATCCCAACATATAAATGTCATCCATTTGGAATATTTATGCTAAATGTAATTTATAAAATATTTAATATTTTATTAAATTTTATTAAAAATTTAATAAATAATAAATAAAATAATAATTTATAAAATATAAAGTATATTTATATAAATATAATTTGTATTAAAATTATCTATTTTATACATAACACACATAATACATTGAAAATTGTATCTTAATAGTAATATACAAGATATGTGACAGATGGGAAGAGACTAGTCATAAAAATTTATGGGGCCTTATTAAAACCAAAAAGGGTAATATAACATTAATAATTAGCAACTCAGCCATAATTGCCTCTATTTATAAAATCATTATGAGAGTCATCTACCACAAATTGATAAAGGCATCCTTGATTAAGGCATTAGTAGGGAACAAGTAGGCTTTTTGTAAGTGATCATATCTTTATCTTCCATAATTAACTAAAAGATGTAGAAAATATTTGTTGTTATTCAGTCATTTCTGACTCTTTGTGACATCATTTGGGGTTGCAATTTACTGGAGCAGTTTGCTATTTCCTTCTCCAGCTCATATTAAAGTTGAGGAAACTGAGGCAATAGGGTTAAGTGACTTGCCCAGGGCCACACATCTCGTAAGTGTTTGAGGCCAGATTTGAACTCAGGAAGATTTGTCTTCCTAATTCCACACCCAGTGTTCTATCCACTGTGCAACCTAGCTTACCCATATAAAATTTAAGATTTTACAGTGTTTCTTGTTAATTGGCAATGAAAATGCACTTAATTCTATAGAACAAAATGTTGAATTAAAGGTTTTATTTCAACAAGGTATCTCCTATCCCTACATCAAAATCATTCAAAATCTCCTCAGAAAATACATAACAGAAACAGTTCTTTTATTATAGACTGTTTTAAGATACATACTCCCTGTAGTTGTTAATGACTATGATGGAGGGGATTCAACGCAGAGGCCAAACTACAGAAGGTTCCCTATGGATGATAAGGTCCTTGAGATGCTTTTGTTTCTGGGTGCCAGTGCGCTGATTAAATAAAACCTTCTGGAAAATATCTGTAATCACCTCCAAGGAGTTTAGCCTGTCCACAGGAAATACCAAGTGGATGAAATATTACCGTCACCCAAATTTCAACATGCATTTGGGTGAATACTCTATAAAGATTTTCAAACAGTATGTATATTGGTTTCAAATAGTGTGAATGAATAATTACTTGGATCCAGAGTTGGACAGGAGGAGGAAAGTAGGTTGAAATGCTTTGGGGAAATCACAAAGCTTTTATTTTCCTTAAGCTTTCCAAAAAAACAAAGGCCCATCTTTTCAATATTAATACATGAACAGTTTTGCTTCTTTGCTGGAGGATGAGAAACATCACTGACTCCAAAGAAATAAAGATGAGTCTTAACAGAGGACAATGAATGGGCATATGGGTGGAAGAGGGAGGATGGGAGAAGGAGGGAGGGATAAACATAAGGTAACACAGACTATGGAATATGGAAAAGACTCATTGTGCATTAAAAGAATGACCTAAAATATATTTGAATAACTTACTGTTAGAGTCTCTCAGGAGGCTGGCATATTCAAGTCTTCATCAGGACCTAATCTAGTTTATGGCCAAAGAGTCACGGCCCCATCTTATCTCCCTTCTGCACTGTCCAAACACTTCCAATCATCCTCTTGACAGTTGGTAATATTCTCTAATAAAGAAATCCTCTTTCCCTAAGTCAGTTCCACTCATTGTACCCAGAATATGTAGAACTCTTAAAGTCAAAGGGTCACCTCCAAACCTGGACACATCCACTTTGAGAACCATGTTGTATCATCGACTCGAAACAAAAAAACAGAAAAGACAACAGGGACCCAGGTGCAGATTTGCTTATTTGAGTTACCTGATACAGCTTCCATATAGGTGTAGTCAACATAGTATTGGAGTAAAAGAGGGCCAGACTTTCCCTACCCTTCAATACAATTTGCATGGTGTAACCTGAGGAGTTGAAGGAAGAGAGAGCCAATTTATAGCTGCCTCCTTTTAATGGAAGCAGCATCCTTAATCTCCACTATGTTTGGGGGGAAGGACCAAAAATCCACTCATGCCAAAATGAAAAGTTTCTAAGTCTCTTCAACCTTGGTTCACCAGATGATAGAAAGCAATCAGGAAGTCTATTGGAAATCCCCAGTTTTAGTCACCCTGTCCCTAGAATTCCCAGAATTTTCCATAGGAGCTCTACATGTATACTTCCTATGATGCCTCAATAGTCCATTTTAATTTTCTCTACATGTAATATTGTATAGTTTGACATTGTGGATAGAGGACTGAGTCAGTCAACAA
>JAQQSK010011816.1:0-12124 GCA_028658325.1 Potorous gilbertii
CACAAGTCTCTAGTCCTAGGTTTTTAGGACATATGTATATATGACTTTGGAGAAATCATTTTGAACCTCTCTGGCCCTCAGTTTCCCTTTCTAAAAAGTCACAGAGTTAGGACTAGATGACCTCAATGATCCCTTCTAGCCTTCTTTGTTTCTCTATAAGCCTAGCTGAGTACTAGTCATGCACACTGTAGGTACTTGGTACTGTCACTGAATTAATCATAAGCAACATGACTGCCAACATGGTAAGTACAGGACTGACATGGGTGGGATGGGATGAAATTGCTTTCCTCTCAAGCCTTCTCATCACCACTTTCTATCATATTCCCAACATTTAGGAGATGTTTCCCTTTAAAACCTGTTGGGGGAGGCTATCCAAGTGAGTGAGGATACTTTGGACTACTTTAGCCTTCATTATACCACCACTCTATTCCAGTCCTGAGCAGCAAAGGGGTCCCTACACCCAGAACTAACACTGCCATTTTGGTTTGGTTTCGTACATGCTCAAACCCCAAACATCTCCTGATCACCATGCCCACACAGCTAAAGTCAAGGCCAGTCACATCAGACAACTCCTGACTTATACAAAGTTTTTACCAAGTTGCAAGTACCTGTGAACTCAACCCATGGGACCAGTCAGCTTTAGATGGATCCAATCTATTAACTCTTAATCCTTGAGGGTAGAGCTACTTCAAAGGTTCAGAGGTTTCATCTGGTAATGGTCAGCTATTGATCTGAATACTAGTGGATCAGAAATAGTCTGGGTGGGTGCTATTTGCAGAAAAGTCAAGTACAGGCACCTCCTAATGCAGCAGAGAGCATCCCTCCCTGTATGGCCAATATAGTTTGATTTCCATTTCCTCCTGACATGATCATTACCCAACCATGTTTTCGAATTCTCTTGTAATCTCAGTTCCCCCACCGACCTCGGTGAACCTGTGAAAGGTTTGCCTTTAGAGTCATCCTCCTTTCTCCACCATGGTACAATGAAAAGGTTCTCGGATCAAAGTCAGATGACATGGATTTCAATCCCAGTTCTTGTCCGTCACTATCTGTGTGACCCTGGGAAGTTTCCTTCCCCAATTAGGGCATTTTTTCTTTATCTATTTTCTTTATCTGTAAGATGAAGTGGGGTGACTAGGTGACTTTTAAGCTTCAAAGCCTACTTCAACTCTCAGCCCTCACCCCCACGCCATGACCTATTTATTTTCTACAGAATATTATTTATGCTTAGTTATGTGCATATCTCCAACAAGATGGCCAGATGGCAAAATAGATGTAGACCTGGGTTTGGAGTAAGGAGCACCCCAGTTCAAATATGGCCTTGGACACTTCCTAGCTGTGTGACCCTGGGTAAGTCATTTAACCTCTGTCTACCTTAGTTTTTGCAGCTGTAAATTGGAGATCATAATAGCATCTACTTGTGAGGGTTCTTGTGAAGATCAAGTGAGAAAATATCTGTACAGTGCTTAAAATGGTGCCTGGCACACAGTAGGCACTCATTAAATGCTATTTCCTTCTTTTCTCCAAATAAAATGAAAGGGCCTTGAGGAAAGGAACTGTGACTGTTTCCTTTCTGATGGTGTATCCTGGCATCCAGCACCATGCTGTCACATAGCAGATACCTAATAAATGCTTATTGATTGATTAATCAACCCTCTGAGCTCAGATTACTCATTAGAAATCTAGGAAGTGTTAGAAAGGCCTGAATCCTTTCCTGCCTCTCCACCTCGCCACTCCCCTAGACTCCAGCATCATTCTCTCATGAAGGAAAGTAGAGACAAAATCTGACAGAGTGACTGGACTCTACTAGGTTACATAGCTTTTACATGCTGCTCCCCATACTGGTAGAAACTGTTTGGGGGGACTAGGGTAGCCAAGTCATTGAATCAGACATAAACAGTACCACAAAGAGAGGGGAGAGCTAAATAGGATGGGCATTGATGCCAGGCTCTACTTGAGAAATACCTAATAATACAACACTCTCTATTCATACCAAGAAATGTATTCATGGCTGCATTGATTTTATTCCATATAATAAAGGCTACCCTCCTCCAACACTAACCTATTTATATACCAGACTCTTTCATACTCCTTGGTACCCTCATGGACCCCAGCAGAAAAGCCTTCTGACCCCATGCTCAGCCAATCAGTTGTTCTCACAGTCAAGTGAACAGTACAAAGGATTGTCTCCCAATATATTCACAGGCAGCACCAGAGAAATTGCCCAGAATAAATACTGATATTCCTCCCTGAAGGGTAGCACAGCCTTTGAGGAAGGTTTCAATCAACAAGTACAAGGTCAAGGGCAGATCACTAATGAGAGTTCAGGGATAGATGGTTTCCTGTGTGCCACTGTCATTGGCAGAAGGACATGATTTTAGATGGATCTGATGTGACCACACTTTTGTTTGTTTTAGTGATTACAATGGCATGAATTTTGAAATACTTAAGAACCATACCAGGTGCCCTGTCAAGCTAAATGATTGTATCCTTAAGGGTATAGGAAACATGAAAATCAAAGGAATACACTCTGCCATGTTAACACTACCACCATAAAATACTGTCTCAAAAGTACAATCAGTGAGGAAAATGGGATTAATAAGGACCCAGGAAGACTCCAGAATGCACTATCACCTGTTCCTTTGTATGCATGGGGGGCAGGGATGAAGAAGGGAGTTGTTGAAGAACCCCTGAGGTACTGAGCCATATTAAGAAAAGGCAATGCATTTGAGTAGCGTAGCATATAAGTTAATTTATTATGGTGCCCAGTCATGTGATGGCAGAAAGGAATCAATACTTAACCTGTTAGCACATTGCAAATTTCAACCCCATGTCATGGCCACAGTGATAACAGGCCAACTACTCCCCGAGTGATCTCATTAGCATCATGCTATATGCCTAAATAATAATATACCTGGGGATTTGTAGGTAGTAAAATATGTCCTTATTGTTAATACTTGTGGGCCCTGAAAAATAGCTTAGTTGTTGGGAATAAGCCAGCCCATTAATTCTTGCCGATAATTCAGGGTGCAGAGTTAATACCTCAATTTAAGTATCTGGAAATACTAGGAATCATAAATTGCAATTGTAGAAAGAGATGTAGGCCAAGACTATCTCTTTTCAAGGGCCAATGTTCTGAGTTAATCACGATGGCAGAAAACAACAACATGGATAGAAATGACAATAACATTGTATGCTGACTGTGCTGAGGAGAATCCTAAACTCTGTGTAAAGAGAATTGGTATGAGGAATTACAAGAAGTAGAAGACATATACCCTTAAGTAGTTTAGAATCTATTTAGGCAGATAATATTGAATCTCATTCATATAGCAGTTTGGGGTTGGCAGTGCATTTTACACACATCATCTCATTTTTCCCCTACAAAGCAACACTGTGAGGGATGCTATTATCCCCATTTTACAAATCAGTAAATTGAGTCTCAGAACATTTAAGTGTTGTGACCACCTAAGTTTCTGGGAATGGTGGAAGTAATGGGGGTGAAATTCGAACGCAGGTCTTCTTGTCTCCAATCCAGTATACCACTCAACTTCAACATAAAAAGGTATATATACAGGAATTGACTTAGGCACACATATAAGAATTTGATGTGGCCTCATTCGATAAAATGACCACTATGCCACTCGGCCTCACTTAAATTCAATTTACGCCGCCTGTAGTGTCATCTGTCCTCTTTGAAAATGAAGGACAAACTACAGCAACAACAATTCAGTAAATGGAGGTAAAAAGGTAGAAAAGGAAACAGAATTGTGCTAAGAATCAAGAGACTTACATTTTAATCCCAGCTCTGAGGGATGCTAGACAAAAAATTTAATGTTTCCAGGTCTCAATTTTCTTTTCTGTAAAAATGGGGCTTGGAATGCTTCTCTTAAGATGGCAAGTAAAAAAGTTCCCAGAAGAGTTCAATTCTTTTCAGGAATTTCAGGAAATATTGTAAAGTACACCAGAAAGACCAATGACTAAGAACACAACAATACACTCTGCCATCTCAACCTACTTAGTCCCCATGATGAAGTACAGAGTGACATCAAAAACTGCCAGTAAACCACACTGTTAACAGATCACATCCTCTTGCTGGAAATCAATACAAAATATTTCCTTACAAAAGAGCATTTCATTGTCTATGGAAACGTAGAAGTAATGGTTATTTGCTAGTAATAAATCAAAAACTCTCCAGCCGAGGTTATTCAGGGTGCCAGTAATTTGAAAATTGATAAGCCTAGTGAGACTTCAAACCAGCAAATAATGGAAGCGATTAAGAAGACAATTCTGTACTTGCTAACTGGAGAGAAAGGTAAAATTATTGTCCTTATTTATTTATCTATTTATTTAATCAGGGCTGGAAATTTTCTCTGGACCAGAATTTAAGAATATCTTGAAGACCCAAGCTGCGTCAACCAACATGGGGCATTTATTATTGTTTTAATTCACAAGGCAAAGAAAATAGAGAGAGTAGGAGGACAGTAGGAGTGTTTGTTAATTGCTGTGCCTGGGCCTTCTACTGTTAATGGACAATACACAGCCCCAATATTACTGAGACAGATGCATATTGAAGGAAGAGAAATGGTATGTCTTAAGGAAAGCTCCCAGACCAGAAAATCTACTTGTGGCCTGCGGTTCCTGTATATTTTATAAGATGAGATGGTCTGTATTGGGAACTGGCCGTCTTGGTCCCTGAAGAGTTATCTGCTTGGAAAGAAGTTGTTCTTGGTGGTACTTTGTACCGATTAAAAGCAAGAACAAAAAGATGATTGATGGCAGACAATAATGGGTGAATCAGTGCCTCCCCATTAAAATGGGGCATGGTACATTGCATGATTCACAGCATCACAATAATATTGATAAAACACTTTCAGCAGGGGGAGGGGGGAAGAATGTAGTTGATATAAATTTTTACAGTCTATACTTCTTTTCCAAAGAGGAAAAAAATGCCCTATTTCTAACATTAGCTCTCCTCCCTAAAACAATGCACAGTGTTACAAATCCAATCTCCACATTCATGTCTTCGCTAAGGGAGGATCAAAAGATCAATGCCTGAGACAGCGAGTTGGTCCAATGGATCAAACACCAGTCCCAGAGTCAAGAGGAAATGAGTTCAAGTCTGGCCCTCAGACACTTACTAGTTGTGTGAACCTGGACAAGTCACTTAACCCTGATTTCTCTTCCCCCCTCTCCCACTTCAAAAAAAGATCAATGCTTAGAAATTCACAAACAGAATGTATCAGCTGAGTCAGTATCAGGGCAGGGGTATGGAACAGGGTGCCAAGTTTAGAGGCTGCTGAGCTTAGTATCCAGTAAGATACTAAGGTAGGAGGTGAAATAAGCTCTCCTATTTCCTCCATAGTCTCT
Source organism: Potorous gilbertii (assembly GCA_028658325.1). Lineage (NCBI taxonomy): Eukaryota > Metazoa > Chordata > Mammalia > Diprotodontia > Potoroidae > Potorous > Potorous gilbertii. The sequence goes on from JAQQSK010011816.1 coordinate 5,368, forward strand.
CTTGTATCTGGATCTCCCAACAAGGCAGTATTTACACCCTTCACAGGATGGAAGACTCATGGGATCACAGATTTGTTGATAAAGCATTTATTGAGTGCTTACTATGTGTCAAACACTAGAGATAGAAACAAGCAGGATACAGTCCAATTAGTAAAGAGAATACATAATAGAGGACTAGAAGGTGGGGGAAGAAATTTATGTGTAGGGTGGCCTCATTTGGAAAGGGAAGAGAAATGACACAGACTGGAAAACATCTAGAACTAGAGGAGAATTTAGAGATCATTTAGTCCAGCCCCTTTCTTTTAGAGTTGAGAAATCTGAGTCCAAGAGCACTTCAGCAATTTGCCTGGTAGCGCAGAGCTAGCAAACATCTGAAATGAGATTCAAACCCAGGTCCTCCTGGATCCAAATCCATCATTATCTTCACCATGCCAAATTGACTTCCATATTGCTTATCCTCAGTCCTAGGGTACAATTTACATGCCTTCTTCTTGACAAAAAAATTATCTCTTATGATTCTGAAATTATATATATCTGAAAAAGCACCTTCCAGGTCACACACACCTTCAAGAGCCTGGATGACCTTTCCCTGTATTCTTGATGGCATGGGTCATCCTTCTAAGAAAACCATGGGATTCTTGCTCGTCCAAAGCAGTAATAGAAAATCAAATGATTCTGCATACCAGTTGGCTGGTGATGGGCTAAAATTTCCCTGTGCTCAAGTTGTTAAGACTTTTAAACACTGAAAATGAGGAAGGAAATAACCATTGGAGACAGGAATTTTTATAAGTAAGTGACATGATTTCAATTGATTGTTTTTATCACTTAGTTGATTTCATGCCCAATATGTTTGTCATTGATGGCAGAGAATATAGAGAAAATGTGAGGCATGTATTTCGGTGGGGGATCGATATAATGATGATTGAACCCTTGTAGCAGATCATTGAGCAAGACCTCAGAGAAGGGGAAAAATACTATCAGGAAGATTTTAGAAAATTACAAATCTTTAGAGCTAGAAGAGGATATTCCTAGAACTCATCTAATTTAACCCACTCGTTTTTTTGAGAAAACTAAACTGAGGCCCAGAGAAAGGAGGTGACTTGATTAAGTTCACACAGTAAGTGAGTAGCTCTCTGGTCCAAGAATTCAGGTCAAAAGTTTCTGGATTCAAACATCTTTCAGCCTGATATTGCATAAGAAGGTAAGCCTTGTAGGATTATCTTCTGAAAAATGATGGGAAAAAGTGAATGAGTGAGAAAGCATTTACTGAATAATTATTATGTACAAAATACTTTTCTAAGTGCTAGCTATATGAATAGAAAAGGAATTAATTCTTGTTCCCCAGAAGCTAAAAGTCTAATAGAGGAGATAACATACATACCTACATATATGGCAAGTAAACATTGTGTAATGTCTGTAGAGCGGAAGAAAAATTAATTCAATTCTACAACATTTGTCAAGCAGCTACTATGGTCTAAGTACTGGGACAGATATAAAAGTGATGGAAAAGTATTCCACTGAGAATATAAGATATACACAGATAAGTAAATACAAGATAATTTGAGGAAGGAAATGGCATTAAGAGTTACCTGATCTAGGAAAGGCTTATCCCTGACCTTAGCCTTGAATGAAGCTACTGATCCTGGGGAGTAGGGCATTACAGGCACTGAAGTCAGAGAAGGAATGCCAAGCTAGAAAGCAAGGAAGCTGGGATGGAATGTAGAAGACATTACAGAGAGTAATATGCAATAAGTCTGGAAAAGTAGGATGCAAAAGTGGTAAAAAATGCCTAAATGAGAGGTTTATATTTTATTGTAGAGATGACAGGGAGATTTTTGAGTAGGCCAGGTTGGGATGCCAGATTTTGATAGCTGTGGGGAAGAACAATTGAAGAGACTAGAGCTTGGGGTCAGAGAAATGAATTAGGAGGCCACCGCAACTGGACAGGTTAAAGGTGGTGATCTGCTTGAGCTAGGAGGGTGACTGCATGAATGGAGAGAAGGGATGTAAGAGGTACCATGAAAGTAGAACAAAGACTTGGCAGTTGATTGACTATGAGGCATGAGGGGGAAGAAAGAGCTGAAGATCACTGGGAGATTGCAAGGTGGGGTCCTCAACAGAAACAACATTTTGAAGGAGAATTGAGAATATAATAAATGGCAAATTGCACCAGCACATCCAGGTATTGATGTTTCTAAGGCAGTTGGGAAAGAAAAACTGAATTTCATAAAGCAGATTAAGGTTAGATGCAGAGATCTGGAAATCCTTCGCATAGCTAATGAAGTCAACAACAGAGTTGACGTAAACCTGCAGTGGTGCCAGACTCCAAGAGAAATGAATCCCTGGGTGGGTGGGGCCATCATATTGATTCAGAAAGTCACAAAAAAATATTATTTGTGTTGTACTGTATTTTTCTTTATTTTGTTAAACATTTTCCAATTACATTTTAATCTGGTTGGGCAGCACTTGAACATTTTGTCTATATTTTGGGTCTAAAGATTAAGAGTTATGTGGAAAGAACAAGAATGGACCTAGGACAGAGCTTTGGGGAATACCCATAATCAGGGGGCAGGACATAGATTATGATCCAGCAAAGGAGAATAAGAAGAAACAGTCCCATAGGTAGGATGAAACCAGGAGAGAAGAATGTCGCAAAAGCTAAGGGAAAAGAAAGGAGGTGATAAACAGCGACAAAAGTTGCATAAAGACTGAGAAAAGGCCATCAGATTCAGCAACTGAAAGGCTACTGGTAATTTTGGAAATATAAATTTTGGTAGAGGGGTAGGATCAGAAGCCAGGCTACAAAAGGCTAAGAATTTAGTGTGCTAATATGTAAAGACAAAGCAGTAGACAACTTTTTCCTAGGAGTTAGGTAGAAAAAAGGGAGGAGAGATAGATTTAGCTAGAGGGGATGGCAAGGTCAAGTGAGTTTTTTTTAAGTAGACTTGAATGTTTCCAAACAGAAAGGAAGGAACCAATATATGGGGAGAGATTAAAGAAGAGAGGGAGCACATGATCAATGAAGGAAGCACCTGCAGCAGATAAGAGGAGTCAGGGTGGAGGAGGAATAGGATGGATGTATCAGTTGAGGAGCTGGCATTTGCAAAGAGAATGGGCACTTCTTCCTCAAAACAGGATGAAAGATGGATGAGGGTATAGAAGTGTTATGAGTTCTGAATGTGGAGGGGGCAGAAAGTTTAGCAAAATAGGAGGGAAGGCCTTCTGCTAGTGGTAGGGGGGATTATTATAGAAGATCCCTTCTGCTACAGCAAGTCAGCAGAGTTGTCTAAAGGTACTGAAAAGTGAAATGGATTTTCTAGGGTCCTAGAGCTAGTATGTGGTAGAGGCAATACTTGAAACAAGGTCTTCCTGACGCTGGGGCCACTCCCTCATGCTGCCTCTCATAATATAAATGTCAAGCAGGGTCAAGATGTCAAATGGTAGTATATCGGGGGTAACTTGAGGTTAGGTTGTGCCAAGGCATGAGCAGTGATAGGAAAAAAGTTCAAGTAATTGGATAGAGGATGCTATATAGTTGAGATTTTTAATTTCAGAGTCAAGACTGAGAAGAAGGGAAAGAGAATATGGAGCAAGTCATAGACTGAGAGAATAGGGAGGGGGAGATGATTGGAGGCTTGAGTAAGGACAAATGATAAATTTAAGAGGAATGCGCCAGAAGGATAAAGGAATAAACTAGAGGTATGATAAGAGAAGGAAATTTAAGAGTTCGAGATCACAGAGAGAGAAAATTATGAGTGATGGTACAAAGAGTCTGCCCATTCCTACAGGTGGCTGAGATGGAGGGAAGGTGAAGCTCTTGGGAGGTAAGTTAATGAACAAGTAATTTAGGGTGTTTAAAAGGATGCGGACACATGTTAAAATCCACAAGTGTTAGGAAAGAACTTCAGGAGGAGAGAAATATTGTAGGACAGGCACTAATTCCTTGAGAATTCATTTCAATTTACCACCATCACTAATAAGTTAGGTTCAGAGCTGGGGAACCATCCTTAACTTTTCCCTCTCCCTCCCCTGCCACATGGCTAATCATTGCTAAGTTTTCCATCCCCTTCTCTCTATTCACATGGCCACCATCTGAGGCTAGGCCCTGACTACTTGGACTACTACAATGACCTCTTAGTAAGTCTTCCCCTTTCAGTCTACCTTGTTGGGTCCTCTTAGTTGTCAAACTGATATTCATAAAGCATAGTTCAAAACATCACTCCCTCTGCTCAATAAACCTCAATGCTTCCTTATTGCTGCTAAGACAAAATGGCAATTCTTTTGTTTAGTATTTAAAGCCCCTAATAATCTCACCATAGTCTACCCTTGCAGCCATATTATACATGAATTCTCTCACATATTCTATGTTCCAAGAAAACTCCTCTGCTTATCATTCCTGGAAATCAGCATTCAATCTCCCATCTCTGTGTCTTTATACAAGCTATTCTCCATGCTTGAAATGGTCTCCCTTCTCAATTTTTGCCTCCCAACTCCTTTCAGGGCCCCCTTTCCATTGGAGGCAAGTTTTCCCATTCATTCATTCCTTGGCTCTGCCTGGAATGGGAGTAAGGACAAAAAAAAAGTAGGGATGGGATAAGACTGATTAGGGAGGCAGTTACTCAATATCGTACCCATAACATAGTGGATGAGAAAAAATTATTAAAACCTATGATTTGTAGAAAAACTCTGGGTAGCAAAATTGGAAGGGTCACCACTTAGAAGAATTGGGGGTGGGTGAAGGGTGTTCAAAGAATAAATGAAAACTAGAACTCCTAAAATCAGAGTCATGTACAAAAACGGAAGATGATTTCTTCTTACCTATTTGGAGTGGCTTTAATGAGATCACCTATGGAAAAGCTTTGGGGATTTTTGCCCATGGTCAGGTATTTCTCAGTACAAGTCCAACAGTTTTGAATAAGAGGAAAGAGTGTCCTACCAGTTTCTTATCAGATGACTCCAGTACGACTTCAGATATGAGCTGGCCGCAATTTTAGGACTAGAAGTCCAGCTTCCTAAGGTTAGGATTGAGTTTTTAGTTCACTAAACTGTCCAGAATATGAAACACATTAGAAAGAAGCTAGCAGTCTAGCATGCCGAATAGATCACTGGACTTGTAGTCAGAACCGGATTCAAATCTGTTCTCTAACAGTATTGGTGTGACATTGGGCAAGTCACTTCACCTTCAAGGGCCTCAGTTTCCCTATCTGTAAAATGATATTTTTAGTTTTGATGACCTTTGAAGGCCCTTCCAACTGTAAATCTATCTAAAGATCATATCTGTGACCCTGGGGAAGGTATTTCATCTCTCAGTTTTCTTAATTGTAAAGTAAAAGGGTTGAACTCCATGTCCTCTGAAATCCTTTTCAGATCTATCTATGGCCTGAGGCAAGGCACTCTATCTCCTTCAGCTTCAGTTTGCTCAACTGTAAAATGGGGAGGTTTGAGCACCTCAGGGCTCTTCTATCTTTAACTCTCTGATTCTATAATATAATCTTGGAAAGGTTTAGTGTTCCTCCAGAGACAGTGATGATGATGATGAAGACCATTCAAAAGCTTATATGACACTCCACACTTTGGCAGTCACTGATCTGGAAATCCTAACTATCCAGAAGCAGCCAAGAGTCTGGAAGGACAAGTTTAAATGTTGTTTCTGGCACTCTATACATCTGTGGCCTGAGATCACTTAACTTCAATTTTCTTATCTGTAAAATAAGAAAGGTGGCCTAGGTGACTTCTGGGTTATTCCTCTTTAGTCAAAATCGATGCACTAATACACTTTGATCTAGTTACCAGTTCTGTAATTGAAAGAGATCACAAAAAGGGAACAGGATTTATATGTACAAAAATATAACAGTCCTTCTCATGGTGGCATAGACTTGGATATTGAAGAAATGCCCATCAATTGGTCAAAGACTGAACAAGTTGTGGTATGTGAATGTAATAGAATATTATTGTGCTATGAGAAATGATGAGCAGGAAGATTTCAGAAAAACATGGAAAGACTCATATGAACAGATGCTAAGTGAAGCAGAACCAGGAGAACACTGTACATAGTAACAGCAACACTGTGCATTGATTAACTATGATAGACTTAGCTCTTCTGAACAGTGACACAATGATCCAAGACAATCTCAAAAGACTCATGATGGAAAATGCTATCTACATCCAGAGAAAGAGCTGAACGTGTATTGAAGTATACTATTTTTCAACTGCTATTTTGTGTATGTATTTTTCTTTTGTTCTGCTTTTTTCCCCTCATCATAACCAATATGAAAATACACTTAACATGACTGCACATGTATAACTTGTAATAGATTGCTTGCTGTCTTAGGGAGGGAGTAAGGAGGTAGGGAAAAAATTTGGAACTCACAATCTTATAAAAATGAATGTGGGAAACTATCTTTACATGTAACTGGAAAAATAAAATACTATTCATTTAAAAAATTCTATGCACCATCTGCCTGTCATAGGCAGATGCCTCCCACAGGTCCTGTTTGTTCTTGGTTTACATATATTTCTAACAGGGGCAGCTAGGTGGTGCAGTGAATAAAGTACCAGTGCAGGAGTCAGGAGGACCTGAGTTCCAATCTCACCTCAGACACTTGACATGCACTAGCAGTGTGACCTTGGGCTAGTCACTTAACCCCAAATGTCTCATCCTGGGTCATCTCCAGTCATCCTGATGAATATCTGGTCACTGGATTCAGATGGCTCTGGAGGAGAAGTGAGGCTGGTAGCCTGCACAGCCCTCCCTCAC
>JAQQSK010011817.1:0-12124 GCA_028658325.1 Potorous gilbertii
GAACCAGAGGGCAAAATAAGTATTCAGGGAATCCACCTATCACTGCCTGAAAGAGATCCTAAAAGAGAAACTCCTGGGAACATTGTGGCCAAATTCCAGAGTTCCCAGGTCAAGGAGAAAATATTTCAAGCATCTAGAAAGAAACAATTCCAATATTGTGGAAATACAATCAGGATAACACAAGATCTAGCTTTTACATTAAGGGGTCGAAGGACAGGAATAGGATATTCCAGAAGTCAAAGGAATTAGGACTAAAACCAAGAATCACCTGCCCAGCAAAACTGAGTATCATGCTTCAGTGGAAAATAGGGTTTTTCAATGAAATAGAGGACTTTCAAGCATTCTTGATGAAAAGACCAGAGCTGAAAAGAAAATTTGACTTTCAAACACAAGAATGAGAAGAACCATGAAAAAGTAAACAGCAAAGAGAAGGCATAAGGGACTTACCAAAGTTGAATTGTTTACATTCCTGTGTGAGAAGACAATATTTGTAACTCCTGAAATTTTTCAGTATCTGTGTAGTTGGTGGGATTACACACACACATATACACATGCACACATGCACACACACATGTACACATGTGTACACATGCACACATACATACATGCATGCACACACAGAGGCAGAAGGCACAGAGTGAATTCAATAGGATGGGATCATATCTTAAAAGAAATCAAGGTAAATGGAGAGAGAGAATTGTAGTGGGAATAGAGAGGGTGAAATGGAATGGGGTAAATTATCTCTGATAGAAGAGGTAAGTAGGAGACATTTTAGTGAAGGGAAAAAGGAGAGCTGAGGAAAAAAAAAAGAAGCATGAAGTTTACTCTCATCACATTTGACTAAAGGAAGGAATAAAATGCATACTCATTTTGGTATGAAAACCTATCTCACAATACAGGGAAGTGGGGGAGAAGGAGATAAGCATGGTAGGGAGGATGATGGAAGGGAGCACAATGGGAGGAGGGAGTTATTTGAAGTCAACACTCTTGGGGAGGGACAGGATCCAAAGAGAGAATGGTAACAATGGGGGGCAGGATAGAATGGAGGGAAATATAGGTAGTCGTATACAACACGACTCTTATGGAAGTCATTTGCAAAAATACACAGGTATGGCCTATATTGAGTTGCCTGCCTTCCCAAAGGGAATGGGTGGGGAGGGAGGGATGGGGAGAAGTTGGAACTCAATATTTTCGGAACAACTGTCAAGTATTTTTCTTGCTACTATGAAATAAGAAATACAGGTAATGGGGAATAGAAAGTTATCTGGCCCTACAGGACAAAACAGAAGATGGGTACAAGATAAGTGAGGGATGATAGAAGAGAGCACAGATTGGTGATAGGGAAAATTAGAATTCTTGTTGTATTGGGGTGAGGGAAGGGGACAAATGGGGAGAATATTTGGAACCCAAAATGTTGTGAAAATGTATGTAAAAAATTAAATAAATTTATATAAAAAATAAAATAAATTTAATTACAAGTTTTCAGCTATGAGCTTTAAATGAGCTGCATTTATTAAAAATAAATCTAATATTTTATAACAATAGAAACAAAAGAATGATAAACAACAAAGAAATGTAAACCATTGGCACACTTAATTATTTTAAAATAGTTTTGTTTGTTTTTTAGTGAACTGCTCCACTCAGGAAATGACTCTTTGCAGAATAAAGCTCAGTCTTTAATAGGCACTCAAAGAATCTCCATGATATATTATTACTCACCTTTTTATTTTAATCTCATACTACAGGTTAGATCCTACCATTAATGTTATGCTCTAACCAAGCTGAATGTGTCAAAGAAAAAGGAACGTAAGAACTGGTATCAAAAGACCCTGGTTTGGGGGGGTAGAGCCAAGATGGCAGAGTAACAGCACACACTTTGTAGAGTGCTGCCCACAAGCCCAGGCAAATACCTGTAAAAAATGGCTATAAACAAATTCTGGAGCAGCAGAACCCACAGAATGACTATGTGAATCAAATCTCTAGCTCAAGACAGCCTGGAAGGTCTCAGTGCAGTGTCTATTAAACCACCCAGGGGACAGGGTGCGGTTCAGCATGGGCCACCCAGTGAAGACAGGACCTGAGCAGGAGATGAGGAGACTGAATCTCTCTCACCTGTAGCAGTTTCCACACTTCAGGACCATAAAATGCTGAGGACAAATTGGAAAGTCAGCGGAAAAAATCTGTGGAAACTCTGTAGAAGTGTGGAGTGTTCTGGCCCAGTCGCAGGGCAGCCAAAGGGGAATGAGGCAGAGGAACCTGCAGCAGCCACAGTAACAACAGGGGCAGAGACAGTCATTGCTTCTGGAGCTGTATGCCCACAGATTGTGAGGAAACTGAGCTGGTGACAGTACTCCCTTTACCCCTACTGAAAGCAGAGAACTACCCTGACAAAGACCTCAAAAGAAAAGCAAATGGTTTTAGGGAAATGAGTAAAATCTGGAGAAAGAATCAGATTGTAGAATCTTACTTTGATGACAAGGAAGACAAAACTATGCAAAATGAAGAAAACAAAGTCAAAGCCCCTTCAGCAAAAACCTTCAAGTAAAATATGAATTGGTCTGAGGACATGGAAGAACTCATAACAGAGTTTAAAAATCAAATAAGAGATGTAGAGCAAAAATTGGGAAGAAAAATGAGAATGATGTAAGAAAATGACAAAAACAAGTTAACTGCTTGCTAAAGGAGACCCAAAAAATGCAGAATAATATATCACTTTAAAAATAGACTAACCCAAATGGCAAAAGACATCCAAAAAGCCAATGAGGAGAAGAAAGCCCTAAAAAGTAGAGTTGACCACATGAAAATGAGATGCAAAAAGTCACTGAAGAAAATAATTCCTTTAAGATTAAAATGGAGCAGATGGAAGCTAACCACTTTATGAAAAATCAAGAAATTATAAAACAAAACCAAAAGAATGAAAAAATGGCAGGCAATGTAAAATATCTCGTTGGAAAAACAACTGACCTGGAAAATAAATCCAAGAGAGACAATTTAAAAATTATTGAACTACCTGAAAGCCATGATCCAAAAAGACCTAGACATCTTACATGAAATTATCAAGGAAAACTTCCCTGATATTCTAGAACCAGAGGATAAAATTAATATTGAAAAATCCACTGATCACCTCTAGAACAAGATCCAAAAAGAAAAACTCCTAGGAATATTGTAGTCAAATTCTAGAGTTCCCAGGTCAAAGAGAAAATATTGCAAGTCACCAGAAAGAAACAATTCAAGTATTGTGTAAATACAATCAGGATAACACAAGATCTAGCAGCTTCTACATTAAGGGATTGAAGGGCTTGGCATATGATATTCCAGAAGTCAAAGCAACTAGGATTAAAACCAGGAATCACCTACTCAGCAAAACTGAGTATAATATATAAAGGGGAACAAATTGGTCATTCCATGAAATGACTTCCAAACATTCTTGCTGAAAATATCAGGGCTGAACAGAAAATTTGACTTTCAAACATAAGAATCAAGAGAAGCTTGAAAAGGTAAATAGGAAAGAGAAACCATAAGAGACTTACTGAAGTTGAACTGTTTACATTCCTTCATGGAAAGATCATATTTGTAATTCTTGAGACTTTTCTCAGTATTTGGGTAGTTGCAAGGATTATATACGTATAGACAGAGGGCTCACAGTGAGTTGAACAGGTAGGGATGATATTTAAAATAACAAAATTAAGAGCTGAAAGAGGAATATACTGGGCAGAGAAAGGGAGAAATGGAATTTAGCAAGTTATCTCACATAAAAGAAGCAAGAAAAAGCTTTTTAAATAGGGAAGGGAAAGGAGAAGGTGAGAGGGAAGTGAAACTTACTCTCATCACATTTGGCTCAAGGAAAGAATAACATGCACACTCAATTTGGCATGAAAATCTATCATACTCTACAGGAAAGTAAGGGAGAAGGTGATAAGTGGGGCATGGGAGGTCAAATGGGAAAGAGAATAATGAAAAGGAAACACTTTTGGGGAAGGACAAGGTCAAAATAGGGAATCGAATAAATGGGGGGGGCAGGATAGGGTGGAGGGACATAGTTAGCCTTTCACAACATGACATTTATGAAATTCTTTCACATAACTACACATGTATAACCTATATTGAATTGCATGCCTTATCGGTGGGGATGGGGGGGAGAGAGATATGTTGGAACTCAAAGTTTTAAAAACAAATGTTAAAAACTGTTTTTATATGCAAGTGGGAAATAAGAAATACTGGTAATGGGGTATAGAAATCTGTCTTGCTCTATGAGAAAATACAGGAGATGGGGATAAGGGAAGGGAGAGCTGCTTATAGGAAGGGGAAATCAGAATTCACGGTGTCTTGGGATAGGAGGGAAGGGATAGTTGGAAAATTTGGAACTTAAAATCTTGTGAAAATGAATAGTGAAAACTAAAAATAAATAAGTAACCTTTGAAAAATAGAAATTGCTCTATATTTGTTCTTTCTCCCTTTTGACTCTTCCTGGTTTAGGTGTCAGTACCATATTTGGTACCACATGACTTGTGAAAGAAAGAATTTTCAAATTTTTAGATTGTGAATTCCAAGACATTTGGAATTGTGACAAGGTTACTGGAGTGATCAAATGTATGGGTGCCTGGTGGGGGGAAGTGATAAAAATATATATTTTTTTGTTTTTATTCAGTTATGTCCAATTTTCATGTACACATTTTGGAGTTTTCCTTGCAAGATTTCTGGAGTGGTTAGCCATTTTCTTCTCCAGCTCATTTTACAAATGAGGAACTAATCCAATTCCAATTAGGGTTAAGTGGCTGAGCTTAAGAAGAGTCATCTTCATTCCAAGCCCAGTGCTAGGTTCACTGTGCCACCTTGGAGCCCTTAAATTAAATCAGTGTTGAAGAAATAAAGGATATGGGATCATAAAATCTTGAATGTTTCATCAAATAGATTTTGCCTGGTCATGCTTCCTGCACATTTAAATTATGTGATTTAAAGTGAGCTTTGAGGATCATACATATGTCTCTATTGATTGTCCACTGTTCTGATTTTTTAAACCAGTGTTGGCTTTCTCCATTATCTCTACATGGAAATATTTTTCAAGGACAGATTAGTTTAAGAGGACAGCCTTCCTTAGTGTAATAGTGTCCCATGGCCTAATGATTCCTATATTGCCCAGACGATATTTGTCGTGTATTCTACCCTTCTCCCTGGATTCTCTGATACCCTTTGGGGTTGGAGGATTTCTCATATCTAACATTGTCTCTTACCTATATTAATTTTATTTTCCCAGCTTCAGGAGTCCAAGCGTATCAGTTGCTTTTATAGAGATATATTTCCTTTGAAGTTAAAACCATAAAAACATGCAGGCATATTCTCCCAGCACTTCAGGGCTATCATTTCTCCCCATACCACCACAGAAATTGGGAAGTGAAGGAAATTAAGTTTACAGGCTAACTCACTTTCTGTATGAATCTTAAGAAGTTACAAGTACAAAGGGCACTTGGGCTAGATACTAAGAACCCTGTATCATCCAGGCTGATTGCAAAATTCATCCTGGAATCAGGGATTGGATGGTCCCTAGCAGTCAAGTTGCTGGGTCCAGAACTGCACTTGCCACACCCAGAAGTGAAGACAAATAAAAGACCAATACTCCAAGTTCGTTTATCAGAATCGCAGCCTAAGAATAATGTGAATAATCGAGTTTACTTCTGGGAGCAGTTGGAAAAGGCAGAGTGATATTTCCTCCCTCAGTTACGTTTGAAGATAAAGGCATGTGGAAGGCCCATGCCAATGACTATTCAATTATCAACCCTCCTGTGTTTTCTGATGCAAGTCCCTGATATTTCCCTCTTAGTTTCCTCTGTCTTAGCTGATGTGGGAGTGTACCAAACAATAACTAAACCAGGATCATAGATTTACAAACAGACTGACTCATTTTATGAATGAGAAAGCAATGCATAAAAAGTGAAGTGACTCTCAAAGGTTATAGAGATAAGTGGGTAATAGAGACAGTATTTGAATCTAGGTCTTCTCACAATAATTCTAGCTTTCTTTTTGCTGTTCTCTATCTCCTTTAGATTAATATATAGTAGGCTATTTCCCCTAGTCAGCAATATTTTGAGAGAACATGGAATTTTAATAGAAATGGAATAAAAAGTGGAGTTAGGAAGTTACCACCACCACCACCGCCAGCAGTAGCAGCAACAGTATCTAAAAAGTATTCCTCATTTTTGCTCAAACCTCTGCAGACAACCTCCAAAAAGCAACCTAATTTTAATTAGATCCAGATTATTCCCACCCATATGTTCATTAGTGATTAATTTTTAAGTTGTTATATTTTTGTTCTTATCAAAATAAAACTAACAAATCTATGTTGCAGCAAATGACTGTGAAGAATCCAGCCAACTGATGCCTAGTTTAATTTATTCTATTTTCTCTGTGATCAGTAAAATTCCTAAAGCTATTGAAGTTAATTTTCACATTCAGGTTTCTTAATTGTCCCTACCTAACAGGCTTTGGATTTTCAGGCACTGCATTATCTTTCCCTAAGTTGTTTGCATGATTTATTGTTGCTTCCCATGTCTAAATCATATACTATACAGTGAAATGTAATGCTGAGATGTGGTAATTATACTATTCACGCTTCTCCTCAACCTGCTTTGCATAACCTGGCCTTCAAGGAAGGCCTACATGGAAAGATTCCTTTCTCAGTGCTACATTTGAATGTTTTTTATCATTTTTTCCCTTTCATCTATAGTACCAGTTTTCATAATACACCCTTTCCTTTCTCATCTTAAATAGAAATCTGTTTCATACAATGAACTCTTAGAAAATATTGGCATATTATAAAGACAAATGGTGTTCAGAATTTAAAAAAAATTGTAATTCAAAAGAATCATAATGAGCTTATAGATGATTATTTTGAATTAATTTTAAGGAAGTGATTGTAGAACATTTATAAATAAATAAAATAAAAATTGAAAAAAATAAAAAAAAATCTCTTTAAATACTCAGATGGATTTGTTATCTCCTCAGCATGGATATACTCTGCATCGGTAGAGATATCATGTATATCAGTATATACTCTGTATATCGTAGGGATATACTCTATATCAGTTAGAGACAGGAGCCACTAAAACATACATAGTGATTGTTAATGACCATATATTAACTTACTTTGAAAATACGTTGTTATTTTTATTTTTTATAGATTTTGTTAAATATTTTTAAATTACACTTTAATCTGTCTCAGAAAAAAAAATAATCATAATGGAAGATTTCTATTTGGACAAAAAATTCACAAGCCACTCCAGTATTGTTGCCAAGAGAATGCCACAGAGCATGCCCATGGTGTTATGAAGAGTCACAACTGAGTGACTGAATGACAACAACAAAAGTATCCCTACAGTTTGTGTCATATTCAGTTTTTAATTAGTCAAATCAAAACTTCTTTATTGAATGTCCATTTGGGTCAATTAGTAAACATTTATAAAGGACCTCTTATGTTTCAGTCACTTCGCTAATTGCCATCATTCTGGAGAAAGGCAAAAGACAGTCCGTGCCCTCAAGCAACTCATAGTGAAGTAACAGGAAAGCATGAAAATCAACATTGAAGCAATTATGTACAAAAAAGTCATGAATTGGAGATAATCCACTGAAAGAGTTTATTAGCATTAATCAGCATCCAGAAAGGGATCATAGCTAATGAGATTTTACCTGGGTCTTAATTCAAGGGAAGCTAGAAAGGGAAGAAGAGGAGGGCGAGTGTTCCCAGGCAGGGACTCAGTCAAAATGTGTGGAGTGACATGGTGGATTTTGTTCCAAGAACAAGGAAACCAGTGTCAATAATCGTGAAATGGAGAGGAGAACAGAGTAAGACATAAGAAGACTGGAAAAGTAAGAGGGAGACAAATCCTGAAAGACTTTGCATGTCAGAGGATAACACTGATGATGACTGTTATTGTTTCTATTATCTTCCAGGTCGATATAGAGAGATTATTGAATAGTGATGGGGCATGAGCAACTCTGTGTTTTAGAAAGATTAATTATTTTTTTAATCTTCTGCTGTATATCTTCAAATAGTTTAACACTACCATTTAGTTTTACTGAAAAATTAAATTACCTGTCCACGGTCACACATGTCAAAAATGGGGCTTGAATCCATGTCTTCCTGATTACAAAATTGAGCTGTCAACAAATACACCATGATACCTTTCATACTATGCTGTAATCAAAAGTTATCTCCCTATGCATAATAGAATTCAAAAGGTTGTCCTTCAGGAAAATCACTGAAAGTCTGCTTGTATCTATGTATGTATATATCTGTTTCTCCAATTAGAATTGAAGTTCCTTGAAGCTATGCAGTTTTGCTTTGTCTTTGTATAACCAGCCCTTAGAATAGGCTATAGCACATGTTTGATACTTGATGAGTGCTGGTTGACTGATTTGTTAACCCTTTGAGTTTAAACTCAAGTTCAGTACCTTACTAGATATGTGATTTTCAATAAGTCATATTTTCTCTATGAGCCTCAGTTTCCTTATTTTAATATGGAGATTTAGAGAAAAAGATCTCTAAAATCCCTTCCATTTGTAATTGTTGCTTCATGTCTAAATGCCAGTTAGTATAACCATTATTTACTTTTCTTTTTTTTAATTGATTTAGTATTTCATTTTTCCTCAATTACATGTGAAAAATAATTTTGGCTGTTAATAGAACTCCAAGCTCAAAATTCTCTCCCTCCTTCCCTACCCAAACCCCTCCCTTTGAGAAGGCAAACAATCTGATACCCGTCATATATGTGTAATTATTTTATCAGTAATCACTCCAGCATACACGGGGGGGGGCCTGTTATCAAAGGTTCATAGATATGCATTCATAAAAGGAAAGGCAACTTTTGAGGGGTTAACAATCACTTTTATCAAGCACATGTATCATTCCTTTAACCAAGCACATATATCATTCACCTAATTCAGGGGAGTCGGGACCCTGAAATTCAAAGAAAATACAAAGAAATTAAAAGTCAACAGACATGGCTTCCTCTGCCTGACTATAATTCAACAAGTAGATACAACTGCCTGACCATATCAAAGTGAGAAGCACAATATCTGAGTTTTCAAATCTGGAGGGCTCCTTAGCAGCTTCCCAGAGTCCTCATCTGAGCAAACAAATACTGTTACAAAAACTAAGCCCCAAAGTAAAACCTCACCCTCAGAGTGTTTATTGACTTTTTAGAGCCAGAGGACATCATATCCCTTGAGAACCAGTGCCTCATTAACAAAAAGCATGAACTTTCTTACAAATCTTCCCAGGCTGATAATGAGTGGGAAAGACCCCTCTCAGTCACATTCAAATAGAGGCATTATACCTATTGATTACAATAAAACAAAAACAGAAAAAGATCCTACTTTACTTGCCATTACAGTTATGCAAAACATGTTTCCCTATTAGTCATGTTGTGAAAGAAAACATAGACCAAAGGGGAAGGAGACTCTCAAACTCGAGAAAAAAAAAGTATGTTTTGATCCATATTCTGATACTTAACCATTAATTCTTTGTCTGGGGAGGGATAGAATCTTTCATCATAGAGTTATCTTGAATCATTTTACTTCTGAGACTAAGTAAATCATTCATACTTGGTCACATTAGAATATTTCTGTCACTTCGTACACAGTACACTTTGCATCAACTCATATAAGTCTTCCCAAATTTTTTCTGAGAATATCTCACTTATCATTTCTAATAGCACAATAGTTTTAAACCACTATCACATAGCACAGTTTTTTCAGTCATTCCCCACATGTTGGGCATCCCTTTAATTATCAGTTCTTTGCCACCAGAAAAGAACTTCTAGAAATGTTTTTTTTTCATATATATGCTTTCTCTTCTCTTTCATCTCTTTTTGGGTACAGATGTAGAAGTGCTCTTGATAGATCACAGGGTATAGATGATTTTTATAGCCCTTTGGTCATAGTTTTAAATTTCTCTAAAGAATGGTTGAATCGGTTCACAATTCACTAACAGTGCATAAAGTCTTACTTTTCAAATATCCCCTACAGTATTTGCCATTCCCTTTTTCTGTCTTATTAGTCAGTCTAATGGGTATATGAGGTAGTAATCTTGTATTAATCTGCATTTGTATAATCAGGAGTGAGGGTATTTGTTTTCATATGACTTTAAAATAGCTTTGATTAATTCATCTAAAACTCTTCCATATCTTTTGAAAGTTTTTTCTTAATATAAATTTATTTATTTCACTTTTTACATTAATTTTCACAAAATTTTGGGTTCCAAATATTCTCCCCATTTGTCCCCTCCCCCCACCCCAATACACCAAGAATTCTAATTTTGCCTATCACCAATCTGCCCTCTCTTCTATCATCCCTCACTTCTCTTGTCCCCATCTTCTCTTTCGTCCTGTAGGGCCAGATAACTCTCTATTCTTCATTACCTGTATTTCTTATTTCCTAGTAGCAAGAAAAATACTTGACAGTTGTTTCTAAAATGTTGAGTTCCAACTTCTCCCCATCCCTCCCTCCCCACCCATTCCCTTTGGGAAGGCAGGCAATTCAATATAGGCCATACCTGTGTAGTTTTGCAAATGATTTCCATAATAGTCGTGTTGTGTAAGATTATTTATATTACCCTCCATCCTATCTTGCCCCACATTGTTTATATTCTCTCTTTTGAACCTATCCCTCCCAAAATGTTGACTTCAAATAACTCCCTCCTCCCATTGCCCTCCCTTCCATCATCCCCCCCACCCTGCTTATCTCCTTCTCCCCCACTTTCCTGTATTGTAAGACAGGTTTTCATACCAAAATGAGTATGCATTTTCTTCCTTCCTTAAGTCGAATGTGATGAGAGTAAACTTCATGTTTTGTTTTATTTTGCCTCAGCTCTCCTCTTTTTCTCTCCATTAAAAAGTCTCCTGCTTGCCTGTTCTATGAGAGATAATTTACCCCATTCTATTTCACCCTCTCTCCTCCCACTACATTTCTCTCCCACCGTTTACCTTGATTTCTTTTAAGATATGATCCCATCCTATTCAATTCACTCTGTGCTCTCTGTCTCTGTGTGTATGCGAGCATGTGTGTATGTGGGTGTATGCGCACATGTGTATATGTGTGTGCTTCTGTGCATGTGTGTATGTGTGTGTGTGTAATCCCACCAACTACGCAGATACTGAAAAGTTTCAAGAGTTACCAATATTGCTTTTCCATGCGGGAATGTAAACAGTTCAACTTTGGTAAGTCCCTTATGACTTCTCTTTGTGGTTAATTTTTTCATGCTTCTTCTCATTCTTGTGTTTGAAAGTCAAATTTTCTTTTCAGCTCTGGTCTTTACATCAAGAATGCTTGAAAGTCCTCTATTTCATTGAAAGACCCTATTTTCCACTGAAGCATGATACTCAGTTTTGCTGGGTAGGTGATTCTTGGTTTTAGTCCTAATTCCTTTGACTTTTGGAATATCCTATTCCATGCCCTTCGATCCCTTAATGTAGAAGCTGCTAGATCTTGTGCTATCCTGATTGTATTTCCACAATACTGGAATTGTTACTTTCTAGCTGCTTGCAATATTTTCTCCTTGACCTGGGAACTCTGGAATTTGGTCACAATGTTCCCAGGAGTTTCTCTTTTTGGATTTCTTTCAGGAGGTGATTGCTGGATTCCTTGAATACTTATTTCGCCCCCTGGTTCTAGAATATCAGGGCAGTTTTCCTTGATAATTTCATGAAAGATGATGTGTAGGCTGTTTTTTGATCATGGCTTTCAGGTATTCCCATAATTTTTAAATTGTCTCTCCTGGATCTGTTTTCTGGGTCAGTTGTTTTTTCAATGAGATATTTCACATTCTCTTCCATTTTGTCATTCTTTTGGTTTTGTTTTGTGATTTCTTGGTTTCTCAGAAAGTCTTTAGCCTCCATCTGTTCCATTCTAATTTTGAGAGAACTATTTTCTTCAGTGAGCGTTTGAAACTCTTTTTCCACTTGGCTAATTCTGCTTTTGAAAGCATTCTTCTCCTCATTGGCTTTTTGAACCTCTTTTGGCCAATTGAGTTAGCCTATTTTTCAAGGTGTTATTTTCTTCAGCATTTTTGGGTCTCCTTTATCAAGGTATTGACCTGTTTTTCATGCTTTTCTTGCATCTCTCTCATTTCTTT
>JAQQSK010011818.1:0-12124 GCA_028658325.1 Potorous gilbertii
CAAATGGGGAGAAAATTTTGGAACCCAAAATCTTGTGAAAATGAATGTAAAAAGTTAAATAAATTTATTTAAAAAAAAAAAAGTAAAATATCCTTATGATGTTTGCAGTCATAGATTAAAAACAGATTTGTGACATTTGCTGACATTTATATAATATTGAATATTCATATATCTGATAAGCTCCATGAGTATTTTTCTTTTACAAATAATTACATGAGAAAATGTGAGTCATTCATTCATTCAACAAATTTTTGCTGTCTGCTTTGTTCAAAGCACTGTCTAGACACTGAGGGAGACATAAAGTTCAAATAAGATGATAAATTGTTTACAAGTGTTATGGTACAAAATTCTGAGAGACAAGGTTCCCAGAAGGAAAAAATCAATTTATTAATTAGGCTAGCATATAATCAGTAAATCAAAGTCAGTGGTCTCTCTTGGTGATCAAAGAAAAAAAGAGTATCCCCGGCCCACCTTAAGTCTGGTGTTTTCCTTCTTACAGGAACCTCTTGTCACAAGCAAAAAGCAACTCTGATTGGTGAACATTTAATGATGAGGTGAGCTAAGAGCTCTCAACTCTCCTAATTACTTCATCCTTACAGGAGGAATGGAGAGGGGGGTGAGGTCAGCTGAGGAAAGAGGGTTGGTCATGAGATTCAGCAGCTTCCAGCAATGTAGACAAGGAAAACTGCTCTATTCTTGCTTAGCTTTTCATTAGTCTCAAACTATAATAAAGGGAACAAGGATACAAGAGTGGTAGAGTTGGTATAATTGAGTAGCTCATCTTGGTTTCTGTTTACAGGGCATCAAAAAGGCCCAACCTTTTTCCCAAACAGGATTCCCAACCAGGAATGTGATGAAATGCCTCAAGTAGAATGGGTCAAGTGGGTTTTCTCTGTAAGTTAGTATAAGAGATGGCATTTTGAACAGAGAAGAGAACATTGCAAATTAGTGTTCATAATCAAATTATTAATGCTAAATATCAAATTATATATAAACAAATCAAATGTTAATGATCAAATTAAAAATGAATTTTCCTCACAATAAATATTCTCAAAATACAATCATTCATATAGAATTTGAATGAGGAGCTGGAACAAAATCAATTTTGCTTCAGCTAAACTCAAAAAAGCAAAGGTAGCAATCATAGTATTAGAGAAGAATACAATTAATATGGAAATGACAAAAAGAATGAGCAAGGAAATTCTATTTCTGAAGGAACTACAGATAACAGATTCATACTTATTATATATACCTAATAAGATAGTATTAAAATACTTAAAAGTTAATCAAAATTGGATAAATAAGTAGTAAAATTGTAATAATGTTAGATCTTTGTGTACCCTATTTAAACCTAGGCAAACCTAGTAAAAATATAAGCAACAATAAAATTTTAGCAAGGTTAGAAATTATTTTCTCAGTCATATGCCCAACTGTAGAACACATTATCTTATCTCCATTACTTTTTAAACCTCTCTGAAATGGGAATTATGTTCAAGAAATTAAACAATTTCAGGAGTATCCATGACACTGAAAACAACAATGAGGTAAATATCTGATGAACTGACAGCAGACAAATCTAATCTCTAAATCTTATCTCTAAATTTAATCTTAAACCGCCAACTGAGCACCCTTCTACAACAATCACTATGATCTAGCAGGGCTGCACAAAACCCCCTCCTTTCTGTTCCACACAAAACCAAAAGGCAGAAGCTTCTTTTGGCTAAGACTACAGCATGGCAATACTCTGAGTTATAATAATACTTGGCCATAGAACTGAAGAACAGATGAAACTAGAGCATGATCCTAGTGTGTGTGGGAAAGAGAACTTACATGAAACTAATCTTTGTTCTGTCTCACCCAAAGGTATTTGGGACAGAGACCAAAGTCAGTGAAATGTTAACTCCCCAGTATGAGAGGAGGTCAAAATTTCCTTGAAATCTATCCTCTGGGGTAACCGCCATCAAAGGGCAAGAGTCAGAAAGTGAGCAACAGGAGAATATAAGGGGGAAAGACTGAAATTGAGAAAGAACTAAGAACCAAGAAAACTCAGTTAAAGACTTTAAGTATAAGAAGATAAACAGAGAGGGAATATGTAAATAACAGAGGAGTACAGCATGCAAATCAGCTAAATAAGTCCAGAATCTATGAAAAAATATTAGTCGATCGAGGAAAATTAATCAATACTTTATGAGGCATAGGATCCTATGGATTCCCTTGTGGAACATGGAACCACAATAGGATAATCCAAATGGTATGAGATAAATAAGAATTGTCTGGCAGAAAATTAGGTTTTGACACTAACACCATATATTAGGAAAGCTGTAAGTAAATACATGACCTAAATATAAAAGGTCCCATTATATATAAATTAGAGGAACAAGCCCTTTCAGATCCGTGGGTAAAAGAAGATTTCATGCATAAACAGCAATATAGAGGATTACACAAGCTAAAATAGATAATTTGATTACATAAAATTTTAAAGGTTTTGTGTGAACAGATCTAATGTAGCTAAAGTTAGAAGGAAAACAAGTAACCAGGAAAAAATGTCTACAGCAAGTTTCTCTGATAAAAAGTATATTTAAAAATTGATTCAAATTTATAAGAGTAAGAGTTATAACTATCCAACAGATAATTGAAAAATATAAGCAAACAGTTTTCAAAGGAAAAAATCCAAACTATGAATAACAATATCTTTAATTCTCACAATTACTAATAATTACAAGAATCAAAATTAAAGCAACTTTGAGGTTCCACTTCATACTTATACTGTCAAAAATGATAAAAAATGATAAAATAGAAAAATGACAAATATTGGAGGGTTTACAAGAAAAAAGGTACACTAATGCACTCTTGGTGGAGTTATAAATTCATCCAGTCATTATAGATAGCAGTTTGGACCTATGTCCAAAAAGTTATTAAGTTATTTTATTATTTGACCCTAGACCTATACTCTCCAAAAACTAAAGAAATAGGAAAAGGACCAATATCCACACAAATATTTGTAGCAACTTAATTCATAGTAACCAAAAGTTAGAAATTAAAGAGGTATCCTCCTACTGAGGAACAGTCAACAAATTATAATTTATGAATTTAATGGAATATCATTGTGCCATAAGAAATGGTGAAATAGCTTCATAGAAACTGGGTAGACCTTTACATGAGAACTAGAAATATTCATACAATGATGACGATATTATAGAGAAAAACATTTAAAGGCTTTAGAATTCTGATGAGTACAATGATAAACTATAAATTCAAAAGAATGAAAATATTACATGCAACTCGCCTCCTACCAGAGAAGAAATGAACTTGAATGAAGAAGAGACATTTATTTTTAAACATGACCAATGGAGGATTTTGCTTTTCCAGACTATACATAGATAGATAGATGGATGGATGGATAGATATAAATATGTAGATATATATAAAGGAAAAAGAATGACACATATATATGCATATATATGTGTCATTATTTTTCCTTTCCCTTTTATTGCTTAATTGAAGGGAGTGGGGCAAATGGGAGATATAAGTCATTATCATCATATGTATGTATATAATCCTTTAGGACAGTTTAGGAGTTTTTTAAGGACATACTACATTCAAAATGGTAGTTCCGAACCCAATTTACTCTGGAGTTCATAGACTGGACAACAAGTCCTCATCCACCTAGCACAGAGTGGATGTAAATACTAAATAGTAATTGTTTCTCTTTTACCCAGGAACCCTGAGGGTCTTCCCCTCCCAGTTTGTTTGTTTTTTATTTTGATTAAAGGGGCCATCCCTTGAGCAACTACTTAAAGAAGCCTATTGAATGGTGTATCTGACTCAAAGTGAGAATGCTACAAACCTGAAAGGGCCAGGGTCTCACATTGCATCCTGGACCACCTCTAGCCTGATGAATATCAGGCCACTGGACCCAGATGGCTCAGGGGGAGAAAGTGAGGTTGGTGACCTTGCACAGCCCTCCCTTGCTCAAATCAAAGTCAACTGAAAATCATGTCATCATCCTGATGTCATGGTCCTCTTCGAGAAGGAAGGACAAACACAACAACATCCTTTGCCTTTGTATACTTCTTATGTTCATTTTCCTCTCTTCTATCTGTTTATTTTAGTGCTTCATTCTCTTCTTTTTTCTTTTCTTCTTTTTTGGTATCACTATCAATACCTTCCCAGACTCCCCTGATAAGACTCTGCCTCCAAAAACAAAAAAGGCCCTCCTCTGTGACAAGAATAATCAAACAAAATAAACCCATATACTGGTCATATATGAAAATTTGTCTTATTCCATATTTCTAGTCCATAACCTTCATGACAAAAGGTAGAAAGCATCCTTCATCATTAGCTTTGGGGGACTTTGTGGGGGATGAGTGAAGATTGTTCATTGTATTGAACATAGATTCTTAAGCCTTACATTGTCACTTTCATTTATAAATAATCTCTCAGTCATTGTAAAAATAACAGTAATTACAAAGTTTTCCCAGATCATCTAAAACAGGTTATGGCCAGGTCATATTTCAGGGTTTTTTTTAATCCATCTTTTCCATCATTTCCAATGGCACCATAATAGTGTATTTATGTGCCATAATTCATTTAGCCATCCTTCAAACTGACACTTAACTTTGTTTTCAGTTTGCTACACTAACAAAGTATTGCTGTAACTACTGTGGTGCATGTGGGTTTTCTCCATCTTTCCTTGATCTCTTTGAGGAATATTCCAAGTAGTGGTATCACTACATCAAAAGGCATACACAATTCAGTGAATTCTTATGCATCGCTGCATGTTGACTCCCAGAATAGTTGAACTTTTTTCATAACTCTATGGACGGTATGTATTCTTGTGGCTATCCCCCAATCTCTCTTTCAACAATTTCCATTTTCATTTTTGTCATGTTTGCAAATCTGATGTGTTATATGAAACTTCGAAGTTGTTTCAGTCTGCATTTCTCTTAACATTAGTGATTTGAAGTATTTTTCATATGGCTTTTGATAGCTTGGGTCTCATTCAATGAAAACATATATTTTTACTATTAGTCTATTGGAGAATGACTTTTGATCTTAAATATTGGTTTTCATTGAATAATTACATTGGATATCTGGACTTTACCGGAGAAATTCATTGCAAAGATTTTTTTTCCCCAGTTAATTCTTTCCCTTTTAATTCTAATTCTGCATGATTTTGTTTTTTGAAACTTTTTCAATTTTAGGGAATTGAAACTGCTGATTTTATCTTTTGTTGATTTTCCCCTCGCTATATCTTGTTTGGTAAATAATTATTTCCTTATCCAAAATTGAGAAAACTATGTCCTTCTCAGCTCCCCTAATTTGATTATATAACTTTTATATCTACATCACGTATTCACTTGCAACTTGTTGTAGTACACCAGAAGTGTGATGATTAATGTTTGACAGCCATTGAATGGGGAAAGGAAAATTGTTCCCATGACACGTTTAAATTTAATTGGGATTATTAATATGTTGTCCACTACTATCAAGTCATGATTTGATGCCAATTTTTGAAGTATAAATGTCCATACCAAAAATTTAAGATAATCCAATCAGGGAAGTCAGTATGAGTTGGCTCTAGGAGACCCATTATTTTCTGCCAAACTGTTTTCTAGTTTTTCCAGCAATGTTTTTTTGGTAATAGTTAGTTTTTATTGCATTAGTCAGAGTGCTTGGAATTATTGACCACAATGCAATTACATTTTATTGCTTCTGGGTCTTGTGTATTTTATCTGTTCCACTGATCAACTTTTCTATTTTTTAATCAGAGCCAAATAGTTTTGAAAATTACTGCTTTTTAATACAGTTTGAGATCTTTTACTGTTGGCACCCCTTACTTCTTGTGTTTCTTTTTTCATTATTTCCCTTGAGATTCTTGATCTTTTCCTTCTGAACTGGCTTTGTTATTTTATTCTAGTTCTATGAAGTAGTCTTTTTGTAATTTGGTTGGTATGGGACTAAGTCTGCAAATAAGTTTAGGTAGTATTGTCATTTTATTACATTGGCATGATCTGACCATGAGCAACTAATATACTCCAGTTATTTAAGTCTTCCCTTATTTCTGTAAAAATTACTTTGTAATCTTATTCACATGATTCCTGTGTGTCCTTATAGTTGGATTCACAAATATTTATGCATTCTGCAGTTGTTTTTTAAAGAAATTTCTTTTTCTATCTCCTCTTACTAGTTTTTGTTATGATAATGTCACAAGTGATTGAGTAAATCAACTAAATTAACCACATCACCTAATGTATTAAAATGCTATGCCCTGGTATGTTAACCAGATGGGAACAGGTCTTGATGGAATCTTATCAACCAAAAGCAGTCTGACTTAGGATGAAAAGCCTTGGTCATTTTAGATATCACTAATGAGTTATAGGAATTTTACTAGAAGTGACTTGACTTGACTTGATAGAGAAAATATTATGTTAATTTTGGCTTCGTGTCCTAGGAATCTTCTATAAAATCTCAAGTCGTTTAGGCCCTGAGAGGAATTTGGTACAGACTGGACTTCCTGTGGCAGAAAAGAGTAGCTTCTAAGAATCATTTTGGGAAAGGAGGGAAAGGAGAATGCCTTGGTTTTTTCCTGTATCTCTCTTCTATCTTCCCAACCCCCTGCCCTGACTAGAGGAGGACCTCATGAACTTTGGAAGTATGAAGAACTTTGATCAGTGTCTTAGCTGTGACACTGGAACAGCTTGTTTTCACCTGGAGCCAAGGACATACTGGATTTGAACACAGCCCCGATCCCCAATGATATAGCTTTACAAGATCTACATAGGTATTTTACCAAAAGGCTCCTGACTTTCATAGGTTGATTTTATTTCCTGCTGCTTTACTGAATTTATTGTTTCTAATGTAATAAGGCTCCTCCATACTTTAAGAAAACCTCACTAGATGCCATAATACTCTTGAATTATCATCCTTTACCTTTCCTTCCTTTCATTGACATAACCCTAGAAAAATAATTTTATTCTCATTGATTCCTCTTTCTCTCTTCTTAATCACTCCTCAAATATTGTCCAATTGGGAAACCAACTAGATCACTCAACTGAACTTCTCCTTCTCAAGTTAGTAATGGCCTCTTTAATGTCATATCTGGTGGCCTTCTCTCAATCTTCATCTTTCTTGATCTTTCTTCTGCATTTGATAGTGTCAAACATCCTCTACTATAAATACATGCTCCTCTCTAAGTTTTCACGATTTTTCTCACCCTTTATTCTCCTCCTACTTCTCTGACCAGTCCTTCTTATTCTCATTTCTTGGATCTTCATCCATGACATGCCCATTAACTATGGGTATATTTCAAAGTTTTGCTTTGATTACTCTTCTCTCTACTTTCTCTCTCTCTTAGTGACTTCATCATCTATTATTTTTTAAATTTTTATTTATACTATTTTAAATTTATAGAATAAAACAAACATTTCCATAACATGATATAATTTTAAATTATACTCTTATAATTTTTTAAAAGATTGCTCATGAAATTGTACAGAATAGATGTACAATTTTCTATTTCTTTTAA
This sequence comes from Potorous gilbertii, assembly GCA_028658325.1. Taxonomy (NCBI): domain Eukaryota; kingdom Metazoa; phylum Chordata; class Mammalia; order Diprotodontia; family Potoroidae; genus Potorous; species Potorous gilbertii. The sequence goes on from JAQQSK010011818.1 coordinate 7,529, forward strand.
ATATATAATAATAGTCATTTAAACATCATCTTTGTAGATGAATCCCAGCTCAATAGATATATCTTTAATCTCTTTCCTAAGTTCTAATACCACATTACCAGCTGTCTATTTCATATTTTGAACTAGATGTCCTTTAGTTATTTCCAAGTCAATATGCCCAAAACAGAACTCATAAATTTTCCCTGAAATATCCACATGTCTTCTGAACTTCCTTAATTCTATTGAAGGTACCACCATTTTTCAAATCATTGAGGTTCTCTATGTTGCTTCCTCAATCTTCTCCAGCTCACATACCCAATCAGTTAACAAAGCTTGCCATTCCCAGCTCCACAGTACCTTATACCTATGTTCCATTCTGTCCACTCCTAACCACCACCTTATTTGTACCCTCATCAGTTCTATTATTAGGGCCTCCTAAATGATCTACATGCCTCAAGTCTTTTCTTAGTTCAATCTATCATCCTAGAACTTCCAAAGCAGCTCTAAAGACTGATACTGGCCATGTTACTCCCCTCCTCAATGAAATCCAGTGTCTCCTCATTTCCATTAGGATTAGATATAAATGCACCTGGTTTTGTCTTCAAAGCACTTCAAATGTGGTTCCAACATACCTTTGCAGCATTACTATGCTTTACATACCACGTTGCATTCTTCCTTCCTCACTTCCACCTCTTAGAATCACTAGTTTTCTTCCAAGGTTCAACTTAAGGACTTTACATGTCCTTTCCTGATCTCCTTAGCTATAAGCACCATTTCTTTCTCCCTTATCACCACCTATTGTATTAAATATTAATATAAAATATTAGGCTTTGCAGGTAAAGGTTTTGAAAAGCCTTTGAAAGCCCAATATCTAATTGCAAATGATAAGATTTTAAAATAGCTGTACTATAGAGTAGTATAAAGACATCATTCTAGATGTCTCTCTAAGGTTGAAAAAAGTCCTTGAGTGAATTTGAAAGGAAGCAACAAAACAAAACAATAGTAGCCCATGCTCCCAGGTGATCTTTATAAGTAAGTCCAGGTAGACGTCCTGAGGAATATCTGGTCACTGGATCCAGATGGCTCAGGAGGAGAAGTGAGGCTGGTGACCTGCACAGCCCTCTCTCACTCAAAACTAAATCAAGTACAAGTCATGTCATCACTTCTCTGATGGTATGGTCTTCTTTGGCAATGAAGAATGAACACAACAAGGAGAGAAGACAAATTTAGGTCATAACCACATGAACAACAAGTTGATTCCAAATTCAGCATTCTAGGCACTGTGCAATTTAAAAATTCATAAAAGAAGCATGGAATAGTAGAAGGCGGGTCCATGAGAAGCACATTCAGTTCCAAGAAACAAAGGGTAGGCAAAATCAACTACCTCAAAGAAAAGGTCTTAGACTCTAGGATAAAGGTTGTCTAACACCAGGGGTGTCAGGGTATCTGCTGTGTTTCCGAAAACCTACGCTAAACTATCAACTTAAGGAGAGTAATCTTACATCTTCATTTTCTTGTTTTGTTCCCTTATGAAAGATTAAAAAATCTTTCTCCCTGGACATAGAAAAAATCTATTTCCCTTTCTTTGTTTTATACATTTATTTCCCTTTTAATATGGCAATTACAACAGGTCTTTGCAGGTCTAGATGTACTTATTGTAAATGCAACTAGAAAGAGGAAATTGAGGTGGGGGCAGGGGAAGGGAGGAGATGGAATTCTTAGAGAAGAGAAAGAGAGAGAGAACTTTAAACTAAAAAAAATTATTCTTAAATAGAACTATTGATCTTTTTATAAAGTTCTCCAGAGCAGAAAGACAATATTTATGCCAGGAAATACATCTAGACAATGCAATAGTGGTAGGGTGGACCTGGGTTGAATGGGAAGTTAGGAGTGCTTGACAAACCAGTCTCACCACAGGTCCCCACCTAAGGTAGATGTATATATTTTGCATACACACACACACACACACACACACACACACACACACACACACATTGGGTTTGTCTGTTGCCAAGGAAGGCCATGCCTTCAGAGAAATGATGACATGACTTGCACTTGACATTATTCTGAGTGAAAGAGGGCTGTGCAGGTCACCAGCCTCACTTCTCCTCCACAGCCATCTGAATCCAGTGAACTAAAATTCCTCAGGATGACTGGAGATGTCCCAGGATGTACTAGGAGACCTTGGGCCCTTTAGGCCAAGGTCTTTGCAGGTACTCACTTAGGGTGAGGCTGAGATAATGTAAGTTCCTTGAGGACAAGGATAGTTTTATTTTATTCAGAAAAAATATGATTGATAATAGAATGACGCTCTAAAACAAGAATTTGCATATAGCACATTGTGAGCCTCTCTCCTAGAAATTAATCCGTATATGCAAATTCAATTGGAAGGGCCATATGGGACAAGGTAAACTTATGTCCAGGAAATGGTCTGGATAAACCAAAGATGCAAAGGAATAAATTATATTCAACTGTGTGAAGATACCATAGCTTTTTTGTTATTCAGTGCATCCCAGAGTGCCTGTCAGTGACAATAAGGAATTGGGTGGGAAGAAAAGGAGTCACTGGATCTACCAGATGACATTTTTGTAATTTTTCATACCTAGTAGAAAGTTTTGCCTATATTTAGAACACCAGCAATCTGGAACCAAGTTAAGCAATCCCCTTATTAAACTTCCTTTCATTTCTTTTTTTAAATTGCCTTTCTTGGGGGAGTTTACAAGTTTCCCAAATTCACATGCACGTGAATATGTGCCATCCCAGTGGTGGGATGGAGCACTAATTGAGAAGTATTCATGTACTGCTAGAAGAAGCACTATGCTCTTTGCTTCTGAAAAATCCATTACAAAAGAAAAATGTCCTTTTATTCACAAGTCTATGTATCATACTTCAGAGGATATATAAACAATTCCAATAAATGATCCTTCAAGCATTCAGAATATGGTTGTTTTATGGGATAGTAGAGGGTTCCACACTGCCTGATATGTTATAGTATTTTTAATTACTACAGAGGTAATTGACAAACCCTGTAAACATGGATATCTTCACAGTTTCATGAAGCTAGAAAATGATGGCTTGCCGGTCTTGTTTGCTTCTTCAAGCATAAACATTTAAAAAATGCAAGGAGCAGCAATGGAATTGCTCTCTGTAATTTGCTTAAGTAAAATTTTTATTTTAGTAAATGCAGAATAAAAGGATGGAAGTTACAGATGAGGTAAGGGCAAAGAGAAAGAAAGGAGGGGAAGTTATGAGAGAGAGAAACAGAAAGAAAAAGACACAGCCAGAGAGAGAAAAAGAAACAGAGAGAGACAAAAACAGAGACCAGCGGACAGAGATAGAATATGGAACTCTCCTTCATCCTAATCTTTGTACTTACTCTATAATTTCTTCATCGGTGGTCATTAGTTCAGTAGTATGTGACCAAAAAACACTTTCAATAGCTCAGTTGAGATCCAAATGCCATTGCCCCATTCCCAACAGTAAACACCATATGTCTAGAGATCCCAAAAAGCACAATTTTCCATTAAGATAATCAAGCAATTCATTTTAACCTTAATGTCCCTGATACCCAAAGGTCCCAGCAAAGTTTCAAATGAACTCTTACTTAGGACTAGATGAAATACAACTTCATTAGGGCAAGTTCACAACCTTCAAAAAATCCTCACTTGATCTGACATACCCTTTAGCTATCATCCTAAAGTTTTATGCCACAAAGGCCAGACTCTTTGAAAAAGCTCTTTAATACTCAGTTCCTCCACATCTTCCTTCACTCTCTTCTAAACTCTTCCAGGTCCTAATTTCATCATTCAACTGAAATTTTTCTCTCCAAAGTTTCAAGTGCTCTCTTAATTGCCAAATCTAATGGCCTTTTCTTAATCATTCATCTTGACCTGCATTATTTCACTCTATTGATCACCTTTTTCCTCCTGAATATTTTTTCCTCTATGGGCTTTGTGACACTGCTACCTTCTGGTTCTCCTCTCTTCTGTTGGACAGTGCAGTCTTCTTAACTGGAGCATACCATGTCCAACAATCAGAGGTAACCTTCAAGATTGACACTACCTCCCTTAGGAATCTCATCAGCTCCCCTGGGTACAATTATAATCTCTATACAAGTGATACCTGTATCATCTCTATGATCTCTAGACGTGTGATGGCAAATGTTTAACAAACTGCTGTCCAGGAAAAAAAAATTAAATTTAATCTAAATTATTAATATTTTCTCCATCACTTTTTTAAATAAATTTATTTATTTAACTTTTTACATTCATTTTCACAAAATTTGGGGGTCCAAATTTTCTCCCCATTTGTCCCCTCCTCCCACCCCAATACACCCAGCATTCTAATTTCCCCTATCACCAGTCTGCCCTCTCTTCTATCATCCCTCACTTCCCTTGTCCCCATCTTCTCTTTTGTCCTGTAGGGCCAGATAACTTTCTATTGCCCATTACCTGTATTTCTTATGTCCTAGTAGCAAGAACAATACTTAACAGTTGTTCCTAAAACTTTGAGTTCCAACTTCTCCCCATCCCTCTCTCCCCATCCATTCCCTTTGGGAAGGCAGGCAATTCAATATAGGCCATATCTGTGTAGTTTTGCAAATGACTTCCATAACAG
>JAQQSK010011819.1:0-12124 GCA_028658325.1 Potorous gilbertii
CATTTACCCTCATGCATGCACCCTAGTTTCATGTATTCTCTATCTGTGTGTCACCCCACCCCCACAATGTGTTCCTGGGGACTTTTTCTTAGGGAACTCATTTAAACCTGATTTAATTTCAAGATGGATAATAGCATCATGGAAACAATGACATGAACTTGGACAGATTCCAAGAGGTAGTTGAGAATAATAGAAGGTCCATGGGCTCATAAAGACTTAGACACGACGACAAAAAAGATGGGGTTATTTTAACTTTTCTGTTGCCTCTTCTGTTAATCTGAGCAACTTATATTTTTGTAACTATCCATTCCATTTACATTGTCAGTTATATTGACATATAATTGGGCAAAATAGCTTCTAATAATTGCTTTAATTTCATCTTCATTGGTGGTACATTCAACCTTTTAATTTTTAATACTGGCCATTTGCTTTTCTTCTTTATTTTTTAAGATCAAATTTGCCACTGGTTAAGTGTTTGATTTTTTTTTTTTACTTTTAACTTTATTAATCTCTCCTTTGCTTTTCAGGATGTCTATGTTAGTGTTTAATTGGGGATTTTTAATTTGTTGTTTTTCTGGGTTTTTTTTTAGTTGCATGGTCAATTGCAATGATTCCAAAAAAATTTTTTTGAATTTTGCTTTTTCTCTTTTTTAAAATTGAGGTAAGCATTTAAAGATATAAATTTCCCCCTAAGTACTGCTTTGACTGCATCCCATAAATTTGGGTATGTTGTCTCATTGTTATCATTATCTTTAATGAAATTATTTTTTCTATGATTTGTTCTTTGACAGTCCTTTAGGATTAAACGATTTAGTTCCCAATTAATTTTTAATCTATGCTTCCAAGATCCTTTATTGAATATAATTTTATTGCATTATGGTTTAAGAAGGGTGCATTTAATATTTCTGGTTTTTTGCATTTGTTTGTAAGGTTTTTTGCCATAATACATGGTCAGTTTTTGTGACAGTGCCATGTACAGCTGAGGGAAACAGGTACTGTTCTAAGTGCTTTAAAAATGTTATCCTATATTGTCCTCACAACAACTTTGGCAGATAGGAACGGTTATCCTCATTTTACAGATGAGAAAACAGAGGCAGACAGATGAAGTGACTTGAGCAGGGTCACACAACTCATCAGCAACTGAGGCTGGATTTGAACCCAGGTCTTCCTGACTGCAGGCCCAGCTCTCTATGGCGTGTGGTGCCACCAGTTGCCTGAAGCAGCTAGCTAGCAGTACTCTTTGCACCACATATCTGTATTGGGCTTCTTAAATCCTGGAGATCAGAGTATTGGAAGATCTTCCATAAACCTCTAATGACCTTGCCACTAAGAATTGGGGTGTGATAGGAGAAATATCCCAATCCTTTCCCCCATGCTACTTAGGTTGATTTTTCCTTAAAAGATGTTGAGATCACCCTCAAGTTTTGGTTGGCTCAGAGGACTAACGGTTCAGACTATTTATATCACTTCTTTATCATCTGAGTACGAAACTCATTAGAGTTCCAGGTGCATTGTAAGACTTTTGGCAGGTCATGGTGTATAATTCAGGTAAGCAAGTTAGGCTCAGCTGAATCACCTTGAAGGGTGATTGAAGGTTCAGAAAACTGTCTCTATAGTGACTAGCCTTCTTCTATGGCTAAGTAAAATTCTCTTTTTTTTAACTGTTGAATGACCTATAAGTGTTTCATTTTGTTCCGGTATCAAACAAGAGGACTGGCCTGAGTCAGACCAAGCCCACAGACATAGTTGCCAAGTGTTCAGTATACCCAAGGAGATGAGTTACTGGACAAGAGTTGCTAAGAAAACTGGGAAACCAATTTTCTAAGAATTACACATTGATACATCATGTACCATATAATAAGTTCTGTAATCTTAGCTCTGTAATAAGCTTAACATAAAGATCTTAACATAAAAGATTACATTATATTTTAAAAATTGGAAAACAGAAGGTGGAAACATTATGATTTGGTAAGAATTCTTAAGCAAGAGGTCAAGGCATTTATAAAAAATAAAATAGGTAATTCTGGACTACATAAACTTTTCAAGCTTATGAATCAGTAAAATCAGTACAACAAGGACAAAAAGGTGCCCACTCAGATAGGCTTGTTTATTTGAAGGGACTAAACATTAATATAGCACCTACTATGTGCCAGGCACTGTACTAAGTACTTTTGCAAATACTTCATTTGATCCTTACAACAACCCTGGGAAGAAGGTGATTTTTTGTTGTTGTTTAGTCATTTTTCAGTCGTGTCCAACTCTTCATGACCCCATTTGGGGGCTTTCTTGGCAAAGATACTGAAGTGGTTTGCCATTTTCTTCTCTGGGTCATCTTACAGATGAGGAAACTGAGGCAAACAGGGCTAAGTAACTTGTCCAGGGTCACACAGCTAGTTAATGCCTGAGGCCAGATTGGAACTCAAACATTTCCTGCCCAGTGCTCTATGCATTGTGCCACCAGTTGCCTCTTGGGGAGGTTGTAGGAATTTTTAGGAAATATCTCCAATGAAAATCTAATATCCAGCATAGTTAGAAAATCATCACAAATATATAAGACCAAAAGATATTTCTCCAAAGATCAGTGATCAAAAGATAACAACATACTGTTTTCAAAATAAGAAGTTAAAATGTTCAGCGGTTTGTTGGTTGATTGTTCATTCTCAAAAAGGACCAAAATGACATCACTATTCTAGAGTCAAGTTATATTGTGTCTGACTGTGGCTGCTTAGACCATTAGGAGCTTGGAATGTTCTACCACTGGTTGGGCACAAAGAGTCCATGTAAACATTTGGGGTGATGAAATTTTCACATCTTATTAAAGTGCATCAAAGCATTTCAGTTGTGCTTTGCTTTATTTATAGAGCACAGCACTTTCTCTGATGTGGGCACACCATGCTGAACAGGCCTGTGCCAGTGTCTCCCATGTCACACACTCAGTTCCAAAGTTTATGAGAGTGTTGCCCTGTGTGAGTTCTCCACAAAATAGTCTTTTAGACAAGCATACGTTTGGCATTCAAACAACGTGGCCAGCCCATCGGAGTTGCACTCTCTGAAACATAGCTTAACAGTTTAGTTTGAGAAAGGACCTCAGTGTCTGGTACCTTATCCTACCAGGTGATCTTCAGGATCTTCCTAAGATAATTCAAATGCAAGCAATTTCATTTCCTTGCATGGCACTGGTAGACTGTCCATGTTTCATAGGCTTACAACAGTGAGGTCAGCACAATGGCTCTGTAGACCGTCAGTTTTGTAGGCAGTCTTAATACCTCTTCTCTCCCATACTTTCTTTGAGAGTCTCCCAAACATTGGTCTAACTCTAGCAATGTGTGCGTCAACCTCATTATCGATGTGTACATCCCTGGAAAGTACACTACCAAGGTAAGTGAACTGAGTGTGTTCAGGAAGACTAGTACCTCCAATGTGCAGATTGCCAAGCCCTCTTCAGGGCTGCTTTCCACCTTTGATGTCCACCTATTCCACCTAACTCTTATCCGTGGCTCCTAGAAACTGTTGTATGGACAGCAGCCATGCCCTAGTAAATCCTTTCAGCAGATGGGCTAAACCAAGTTGAAGGTAACCGAGGGGTCTCAAACCCATTGATATGAATTAGTGGGGTGTCTACCCTCCAAATGATCAATAATTATATGAAATTATGCTCCAAATTACTAATCAGATTGCCATCAACTTGCAAAAATGAAAATAAATGTTCGAGAAACTGTGAGGAGACAGACTGGGAATTGGTCCAATCATTTTGGAAAACAATCTGGAATTATACTAGAAGTCACTAAATTGTTCATATCCTCAGATCTGGTGATACCGCAACTGGGCATATATTCTAAGAAGGTAAGAAATAGAAGGAAAAGTCCCCCGTATGCAAATATTTGTAGCAGCACTTTTCATATTAGCAAAAAACTGGAAACAAGTTTCCCCATCAGCTGGGGAATGGCTGAACTCACTGGTATGTGAATGTAATGAAATATTACTGTGCCATAAGAAAAAAAGACTGAAGATTTCAGATAAACTTGAGAAGTCTTGTATGAACTGATATATAATGAAGCAAGAAATAAGGATAGCCAGGAGAACAATTTATATACTAACCTCATTGATAGAAAGGAAACCACCACTGAAAGGCATCTAAACTTGGATTGAGCCAGTGACCAGTTTGGCCTCTAGGGGGCTAACGATGAAACATTCTTCCCAGTAAAAGTGGTGTGCCACAGGTGCAGAGTAAGGCCTGCATTGCTGGACTTTACCAATATGTTCATTTGTTTTTCTTAACTGTATTTCTTTTATATGAGGGAGGGCCTTATTGACATGGGGAAATTCAGAAATATCATTAATATTTTTTAAAAGCATTAATGAAAAATATTAAAGTGTTTAAATATTATACCTTGCTACACCTCCACACCTGATCCATATAAGGAATCATTTGAATAAAGATGATTGATCCCACTGGAGTAAATAAAGATGTCACAAGAAGAGATATACCCCAAAGAGATCAAAGAAAGAGGAAAAGGACCTATAGATTAATATATATATATATATATATATATATATATATATATATATATATATATATATATATATATTTATAACAACTCCTTGTGGTGGCAAAGAAATAGAAATTAAGGGGATGCCCATCAGTTGAGGAATAGCTGAACAAGTTATTGAATATATGTAATAACATTGTGCTATAAGAAATGACAAAAGGGATGGTTTCAGAAAAACCTGGGAAAACTTGAGTTGATTCAGAGTAAAGTGTGAAGAACTAGAAGAACATTGTACACAGTAATAGCAATATTGTAATGGTAATCAACTGCAAAGGACTTAGTAACTGATTAACACAATGATCCATCACAATTCCAAAGGATTCATGATTTTAAAAAATGTTATCCACTTCCAGCCAGAGAACTGAGAGATTCAGAGTACAGATTGAAGCATATTTTTTCTTTCTTTTTTCCCCCAATTCCCCCAATTTTCCCCCCATTTTCCCCAAAATGGCCAATATTGAAATGTTTTATATGGCTTCATATGTATAATGAGCATTGTATTTCTTGCCTTCTCAATGACTAGAGAAGGTAGAGGGAGGAAAGAGAACATTTGGAACTGAACATAAAACTGAATTTTAAAAAAGAGATGAGAAGAGGGCCTCGAATAGAGACTTAGGGTACATCCTCAACTAGAGGGTGTAACATGGAGAAAAAACATCAAAGGAGACTTAGAGGGAACAGACAGGTAAGAGGAGAACCAGGAGAGAACAATGTCACAAAACTACAGAGTAATACCTTGTGCAGAAAAAAAAAAGAAATGAAATTATACTTATTATAATATTGGATTAATAATAAATTATTTTTATTTTATTTAAAAATTGACTTAATAATAAATATTGGATTTGGCTAAACAATTCAGACAGAAACCAGGTGACACATCAAGAACCTGAGTCCTTGAGTTTACAACTTTGATGCTGAAAGTCTTGTATGTGATTGAGACCTATTAAACCACTCAGAGTTGTAGAATTGGAATTGGAATTATCCATCTAATCCAACCCACACCCAAAAGAGATCTCAGCTACAATATAACTATGCAATTGCTCATCCAGCCTCTGCTTGAAGACTTCAGTGAGAAGGTACTTCTCCCAAAGTAAATCACTCCACTTTTGGATGATTCTAATTGTTAAAAAGTTTTTAGCCACATAGTCATGTTACCAACAAGATGATAGACTTAACTTTTCCCCCAATTCCCATTAACTTTTGAAAAAAACAAAAGTAAACCCAAAACAAGAATTATGAGCCAGATATAAAACAATTGCAGCTGAGTCCACAGGACATGAAAGGGAGACCTCCAACAGGATAAAAGTCTTAAGAAACTGCCAGGAATACTATAGCCAAATTCCAGAGTTCCCAGGTCAAAGAGGAAATAATTGCAAAATGAAAACCTTAGATTTTAAGGAATAAAGAACTTGAGGTAACCACTCAGTACATCTCCCTCACCAGCCTCCATGTTCCTGGATAGGTACATGCAAACTGACCCATGCAATGAGGTCTATTCCTGCTACATACAGACTTTACTGATAAACTCCACCTTCTTCATACTTCCCCACCTTGCAAATCAAACATTCTTCCCAATCACATGAGGAAGGGGAGGAAAGCGGAAGCATGCTGCCTCCTACCTGGGATAGGGACCCCTCAATCCTTTAGAGAGTTTGTCCAGAGTACTCTCTCTGCCGTCCTGTAACCCTGCAAAAAGCAGTAGACATTGATTTAGCCCACCAGAAGAGGAAATGGAGGTAATGGGATAGAGGGCCAGCATGAGTCACCACATGACTCATGACATGAAAAGGGAATTGAGACCCACCTGTGGCCAGTCCTATCCTAACAGAAGCTACTTGGAGCAGGAACTGAGGCCAGTGAAATGTAAGTCTTCCAGTGGGGGAGGAGGTCACAAAGGAGCAAAGTCAATGAGAAACCTAGAGCACAAGGAAGAATGACTACTAAAACCTCAAATAAATTACAAAGCTCTCTTAGCAAATATTACAAGATACAGAAAAATGAATCCAATGCCTGATAAGATATAAAATAGTGTATTTAACAGGATGCATTTGTAGGTATATCCCAAGATAGCATGGAAATTCCAGAATTGTGTAAAGGAGAAATGAAAAGAATAAAAGAATGGAATGAATAAGTAGCTCATAAAGCATAATTTTTTAAAAAGCCACAGATTGGGAAAAAATTGAATAATCAGTAGAGTTTCTTTAAAAAAGTGAATTAGATTACAGATTTTGAATACAAAGATACTAAGTAGATGACAGTCTGGCAGAAGAAAAGCAAAACATAATAGTATAAAAAAAATGTATGATCTCTACAGAAGCCAAAGTCTTGAAAATAGAGACAACATAAAGATCATAGGTCTCTTAGAGTATCATGACCAAATCGAGAAAAATAACCAGAACATGATAATTTAGTAAACTGTCCAGAACTTCTGGATATAGAAAACAAAGCACCAATTGACAGATCATCTCTAGGGGAAAAAAAATCCATGCACTTCAAACTGAAAGACACAAAGTCGTTAAATTTAACAATTTCAATGACAACAAATTATACAAGCATCCAGGAGAGGTACATTCAAATATGAAGGAAAGGAAATTTTTAATAACATGACTATTCTGCATCCACTAAAAGTCACAAAGGAAATAGGTATAAGCAAAGGAGTTCAAGATACAATTCAAAATCAAATACCCTGAAAACTTAAGCCTAATCAATGAAAAGAGATGGATGTAACATCAGCAGCAAAGTGATGCACTGGACATTTTCTCTGATCTCCACGACCTCTCAAACCTCTCCAAAACAAAAGTTATGCACCAAACATAAAGCAACTTCAACTGTTTCCGTGGTTTAAGACACCCAAGATATCAAGGTGCTTTTTTTCTTTTTCAAAATACGGACTGATGGTCACTGATCCTAACCCTTAAATGTGCACTCTTCTCCCACCTCACATACCACCAGAAAGGTCATGCTAGTGAACCCAAAGACATAACACATTCTTACATCAAATCCACCCTGAACCCTCTTTCTGATGCCAAAGAAGACAGACTGAACTGCTGATGACCCAAAGAGCCCTGCCTATATTATAACATGGGAGGGTATATGAAAGTGTGGAGGGGAAAAAGAGCAGAGAGATAGAGGGGAGTGAGTGATGCACCAGGGTCAAATCAAAGTCTAGAAATGAGAGAAAAGTAACCTCTGTGGTCTCAGAAAGAGAAGAGCAGGGGAGTGGGTGAGAAGGGGAAAGAAATCAAAAAAGGTAGAAGGAAAGGAGTCCTTACTTTTGCAGTTCTCAGTGGGTGAAGAGAGATGAAGAAAGCATACAGATTTTACTGGGGAGGGAGAACCTAACATGGTTTAGTGTCCTTTCTGACACCTGCAATAATTGGCATTGTCCTGAGAATAAGGCATAATGAAAAAGGGAAATCCATGGAGTAAACCCAGTGGCAGAAAGTGTGTAGAAGGCAGAGCCTAGAATGAATATCCTGGAAGTTTTGATTTCTTAAAGAATACAGGAAAAAAAATAGACCTGATAATTATAGGGATTATGTATCAGAATGAAGGTCTAGAGTAAATAGAAAGAGAAAATGATTGATGAAGAAAGTGAGAGAAATCCTTTTTGGAAAGAGGTGCAAAAATGAAATTAAACTAATGAATAGAACTATCTAAAGGGGAATTCTGTTTGAATAAATGAGAAGAAAAAAGATTGGTAAGGAATAACCAAATAAAAAACCAAAGAAATAACCAGAGAAAATTAATAAACAAAACTCTAAAAGGAAAGGGATAACAAATGAAAGGAGAGGATCAGGGATGAGGGGACGAGAGCCAGTAGGAACAGGACCATCTTAAAAAAATTGAAGAGGGTGGAGAATCATAACTTGGAAAAAACAATTTTAGAGAAAGGTGGAAAAAATAAGAACCCATCTCATAACTTGAAATGTGAATGGATTAAACAATCTAAGAAAATAAAAACAAATGACAGATTGGAAAGAAAAAAAAACATACAATCTGTCACTTACAAGAAATACATTAAAAAAACAAAGACACAGGAAAGGATTTGGGGAAGGTGGCGGGGTAGGTCAGAAAACTTTCAGCTCTCCAAATTTCCTCCACAGAAAAAGAAATACCATTGGCCCAGAAAGAATGTAGAGTAGCAGAAATACACAACAGTCAAGGTAAAGCAGTTGTTCTCCTAAGACAACCTAAGAAGACTCCAGGAAAGACCTGGACTCTGGAAGCAGAGGTTTGACCAGAGCGAAGTACAAACACCTCCAGGCCAACTCTGGAATCTACAAAAAATAAGACCTGGGGGGTAGCTGGGGTTGGGAGGCAGCCTCAGCCATAGAAAAGACTGACAGACCCTCCACAGGCTAGGGACTCCAAGTACAGCAAGTGTCTGCTGAGCAGACACATCCCAGGTTGTGGCTGCAGGGAGAAGGAGGTAGCAGACACCTGATGAGTGCAGTAATGAGGGGAAGGGACCCTGCTGGCTGTGGGTACTGTCAGGAGAGCAGAGTGCCTAGTTTCAGTTCCAGGGAAGAAAGGACAGCTGGAGTTTGCAGCCACCAGAGGGAGGGTAGGGGGTAAGACAGGACAGGTTGACCTGGGGTTCTAGCCATGACTTAGGAGTGGAGAGGAGAGCCCAAGGTTGAGCCCCAAGACAGACATCAGAAAATACTTGAACACACTAAAAGCTGCGAAAAATAAAAATAATAATAATAATTAATTAATCAAAACAAGTAACCAAAGGAGAAAGAACCCGACCAATTTAAATATCCTGGAGCTACAATGAGGATTACACAAGATCTAGGAGCTACTACATTGGAGGACTGTAGGGTTTGTAATACTGTATTACACAGAGTGAAAGAGGTAGGGTTACAACCACAGGTTACTTACCCAGCAAAGTTAAGTATAAACCTGAATGGGAAAAAAATGGATATTTAATGAACTGGAAGACTTTCAGGTATTTGTGACAAAAGCAGGAGAACTTAAGGGAAAATTTGACATATAACATCCAGAAGAGATAAAGTAAACATTAAGGACAAACCATAAGAGACTCAATGAGATCAAATCATTTATTTCTTAAATATGAAAATATTATCAGTTCTATTATTACTCTTATTTTTATTTAGGTAGTTTAAAAGGAAGGCTTGGGCTGAGCTGAGTATGATGGGATGATTTATGATTTATTAACTTTTATTTAGTTTTTAATTTTTTCTGAGTTACATGTACAAACAATTTTTAACATTCATTTTTAAAACTTTGAGTTCCAAATTCTCTCACTTTCCACACTCTACCCCCATTAAGAAGGCAAGCAATTCTATATAGGTTGTACTAGTCATGCAAAACATATCCATAATGTTGTGTTGTGAAAGAAAACATGGAAAAAAAAAACTCAAGAAAAGTAAAGAAAGTAAATCCGTACTTCAGTCTGTATTCAAGCACCACTAATTCTTTCTCTGGGGATGAAGAGCATTTTTTGCCATAAGTCCTTCAGAGTTGTCTTCGATTGTTGTATTGATAAGATTAGATAAGTCATTCACAGCTGATCATCTTACAACACTTCTATTACTTTGTACACAGTTCATTTCACTTTGTATCAGCCCATACAAGTCCTTCCAGGTTTTTCTGAAAGTATCCTGCTCATCATTTCTTATAGTACAAACAGGATTCCATCATAATCACATACCACAACTTGTTCAGCCATTCCCCAATTGATAGGCTTCCCCTCAACATCTAATTCTTTATCCCTAGAAAAGAGCTGCCACAAATATTTTTGTACATATAGGTCTTTTCCCATTTTTAAAAATCTCTTTTGGGATACAGGTCTAGTAATATGCATGGTTTTATAGTCCTTTGGGCATAGTTCCAAATTGCTCTACAGAAAGGTTGAATCAGTTCACACCTCCACACATGATGGAATGATTCTAAAAAAATGGTTTAGAGAGAGATTAAAAAGGAGCAATTATCACATACAAATGAGACAAAAAAAGGGAAAAATTGAAACAGAAGAAGGGGGATGCTGAAGTCTTACTCTCATTGGAAATGGGTTAAAGAGGGAACAACACATATATATAGAAGGACATAAAAGTCTTTTAAATTCAGAAAGAAACAAGAGGGCAAGGGGGTAGGTTGAGGGGAGAGGATAAGGAAGGAATTCTTGGAGGGGAGGGTAGGTTAAAGGATAGCAGGGCTAGGTAGCAAAGGAGTGAGGAGGGATAGGAATAGGGCGAGGATAGTGAGGAAAAATGAAAAAGAAAATATGCAAGTAATGTACAAGTAATTATACAATATATATATGTATAATAATTATTATGTAATATATAAAATATACAGGTAATTGTAGCTTAGAATGTGAATGGAATTAATTTACTCATAAATGGAAAGTGATAGATTAACAATTTGAATTCAAAAAATGTTGCTTTCAGGAAATGCTATAAAAGTGAGAGATACACACACACAAACATAAAAGAAAAGTCAGCAGTAAAATTTACTCTGTAAAAAAAGCAGGGTGGTAATCAGACAAAATTAAAGAGAAATCAAAAATCAAAGAAATCAAAAGAGAAATCAAAAGAGAAAAATGGGAAACTACACTACTACAGCCATATTATTCAATATTGTTTTAACCCATTTAAAATAACTAAACAATATGAAATTGAGAATATACCTGCAAAACAGGCACAGGAGTATGCAAATATAAACATTAAAACTTTTTATATGAATAAAGTTAGATCTAAATAATTGAAATAATATTTATTGTTCATGGGTAAGTAAAGCCAATATAGGTTTAAAGAATGGCAATTTTACCTAATTATTTATATAATACCATCTTAATTAAATTACTAAAAATTTATCTTACTGAGTTAGAAAAATAATAGCAAAGTTCATTTGGAAGGGGAAAAAAAGGTCAGGAACTTCAAAGAAATGAAGGGAGAAAATATGTAAAGGAAGCAGATCCAGTGATATCAGACCTTAAATGGTATTATAAGGTGAGAGTGTTGTTGAAGTGTAAAATGGGTAATTTTGATTATTTTAGATTAATATTTTCTTGTATGCATGTGTGTGTATGTTCATCCTTCGTTGCTGAAGAAGACCATGCCAGCAGACAATAATGACATGACTTGTACTTGACTTTGTTTTGAGTGAGGGAGGGCTGTGCAGGTCACCAGCCTCACTTCTCCTCCAGAGCCAACTGAATCCAGTGACCAGATATTCATCAGAATGAATGGAGATGACCCAGGATGAGGTAACTGGGGTTAAGTGACTTGCTCAAGGTCACACAGCTAGTGAGTATCTGAGGTGAGATTTTTCTCAGGTCCTCCTGATTCTTACACTGGTGCTCTATCCATTGCACTACCTAGCTGCCCTCTATGCATGCAGGCAAGAATAGAAGTAATGCAGAAAATTAGGGGAAAACTTTCATAGACAATCTCTCAAATAGATTGGGATTGGGTTGGAATATTTCTATGGTGTAGAAAATGATGAGCTGGTTGATTTAGAAAAGCTTGGAAATACTTGGACTTTTGAAATAAGATGCTATCCATGATCAAAGAAACAGGTGACAAGTAAAAATAAGCATAGTG
>JAQQSK010011820.1:0-12123 GCA_028658325.1 Potorous gilbertii
CAGCTGCCTCATGTAGAGACCCAGAGGAGATAGCCCTGAACTAGGGTGGCATTTTAAGAATTTTGGCACTACTCAGTACAGCCTTGCAGTTTCCACAACAAACAGAGTTCTGACAGAGTAAGAGGAGGGGCTTGCTACTAGGCAAGAACCCCCAAACAGACGTGGTTGTCAGGGTACTGCTAGGCAAAGGCCCCCACAGAGGAGAGGTGCCAGGGGAGGTAGCCAATCGGGAAGGAGGAGGGGCTGGTTACCTGGCAATTGGGGTCTAACATTAGGTGGGGCACAGGTGGTTACCATGCAAATGGACTAAACAAGAAATGACTGTTAATAATTTATTAGATATTAAACCAAAGGGGAATAACATTTTGACAGGGGCTTAACAACAGAAGAAAACTATTACTAGGTAAGTTTATCCAACCCTGCCCAGTAACCTAACAGATATCTCTTGGCCTAGGGGCCCAGGGAGAAATAATGTCCATTTTAGTAAGAAAGGGTAGAGACTATATCATGAACAGAATATGTATTGTTCCTGCTTTTTGAGAGGTTTGAAAGGAAAAACTGTAGAGACAAAATTACTCTGGGAGTACCTTCTGTGTCTTTGTATTGGCAATGTAAAATGAGTAGATCTTTTTCATTCGTTAATAGGCCCTGGTCATATGCCTGGATCACATGAGTCTGAGTAACACAGAGCCTGAGGTGGGAGGAGTTTGCTGAATGGGTGGAACAAGAAAAGACAGAGCTAGAGTAGAGCTGAGAGGAAGTTAGTCTCGACAGAAGTCAGAACTAAAGGATGCAGGCAAGCCCATAGTTGGCTGTAAGTGTGAGAAGGGCATTTATTTAAGGAAAGTTTGTAATTTGTCTAATGGAGCTGGTTTGTGAGAAGCCTAGCAGGAGGAAGGTGTGCGGTTGGGTGTTGTTTATACTTTTTTGTGATTGTGATGGATTTGACTTTCTGGTGTCTGAATGTTTTGGTTCTGCCTTCCATGTGGAGAGTTTGTGGTATTTTGTGATTCGGAATTGCACTGGGAAAGTCATGGTTGCTGTAGCTGCTGTGAATATCACATTGGTACTACAAATGGTGATGGGGACAGGATCACAAAATATCAGACCTCTATTTGGAGACAGAAAGGCAAAGGAGACAGATGAAGAAATTGATGTCCCTGGGTGGGATGATTTGCTTTATTCCTCCCTGGCAAGAGAATGGGCTAAAGGCATGGGACTTTGTGAAAACTGGGAACCAAGGGTGCAAAAGGGAGAACCCAGAATAAACTAGAAAGATGCTTGCTGGGAATAACAATGGAGCCAGGGAAAGAAATGTCAGGGTTGTGTGGGAGAGGTTGGGCTTTGCTAACAAGCTATTGAATTGTGTAACAGCAAAGACAAGTTGCTAGAGAAGGCTCATATTGAAAGAGAGTTGGCTGCTTTGCAGGAGAAGCTTTTTATCCTGCAATTTTCAAACTGTCCTTTTGGAGAAGAAGCTAGAGAATTTCAGGTGGTGGAAGAAAAAGCTGTTGTTCCTTTGGCTCATAGGGTGAGAAGAGTTAACAATAGGAAAGTGAATGCAGTCCTTTCATGGGCTAGGCTTGATAGGATCCTAAACACAGACCAGGAGGATATGTGGGAGGAAAAGAAAACAAATGAGGATAAGGTTCCACCAGAACTAAGAAAGAAGCAGGAAAATCAGAGAGTGCCCACAGTGTTTGGGGAGGTAATTGAGGATTTTATTTAGCAGGAGGTCACAGGTATTTTGAGTCAGTTCACCCAAAAGATGGGAAAATCATTGGTAGCTTGGATGGTGAGAATCAGTGAAAAAAACAAATTTCCTTGAGAAAGGAGAATAAATAACCAGCAGATTCAAAGTCAGAATAGATTGACAAGAACAGAATTGTTTACTGCTCTACTGAGAGCAGGAATAGATTTTGGAAGAATAGATGGCATTCCAACTGATGAAATACACAAAATGTATCTAGAAAAAAGGTTTGATTTTAGACTGCGAAGGGAGGTAGGAGTTGCCCCTGCAGAACATTCTGAAATACTGTATCCAGGTTCATCATACCTGCAGGAAGAATGGAGAGTTGGCCAAGCCTCCACTAAGCTTAAAGAGGGTATATCTCTAGCCAGAATGATGACCCTGGCACCATAAAAATGAACACAGTAAACAATAGTGAATGAGACTATGATAATAGGTTCATGGGCTCCAGAAGTATGGCTGACCCTGTATCTACTCTGCTTCAGGTTATTTTCTCCTTGTTTCTTTTTGGTTTTTTGTCTGTTCACCTTGTTTGTCAAATGTGTTTTCTGCAGGCCTAGTACCCTCCTCCTGTCGGTGCCTGATGGCTTAAACCAGATGTCACCCCCTGTCTAATGTGCTATGTCACCCCTGGACCTGGAGTTGACCACCTGCAGATGCCAGTTGAGGAACTTACCCCTCAAATGGGACATGTGGGGGTAGGGATAGCTCTATGTCCAATCTTATCAGGAAGGAGTTATGTAAGAAGAGACCTTAGTCCCTTACCCCAAGATTTTGGGCCCCATTTGTTCAAGGGGGCAATGATGAAGTGTTGTGCTCAAACCCCACCCTAAGATATTGTTTTATGTACTTATTTTGTGTGATACTTGTTATATTGTTGTAAAGTTCTGTTGATACCAGTTGCCCCACTAACCTAACTTGTAAATGAATAAGAAAGATCTTGGGGTTACATGTAATGGTGATTTCAAATGGGGATATCTTTTTCATTCATTAATAAGCCCATATTACCTGCCTGGGTCATAGGAGTCTGAATCACATGGAGCTTGTGGTGGAAGGACTTTGCTGAATGGGTGCAGCAGGAAGAGGCAGAACTAGGGCAGAGCTAGAGCTGAGAGGAAGTTAGACTTGAGAGCTATCACAACTGAAGGATGCAGGGAAGTCCAAAGCTAGCAGTGAGTATGAGAAGTATATTTTGTTTAAGGAAAGTTTGTTTGTGATTTGTTTAAGGGGAGCCTGCTTGTGATTTGTCTAATGGAGCTGGTTTGTGGGAAACCTCACGGGAGGAAGGCATGAGGCTGGTGTTGTTCTCTGCATTGTTATTGTATATAGATTTTTGTTACTGTGATGGATTTGGCTTTCTGGTGTCTGAATAAATGTTTGGTTCTGCCTTCCATCTGGAGAGTCTGTGGTATTTCATGATTCAGAATTGCACCGGGATATTCATGGCTGCTGTAGGTGCTGTGAGTATCATATTGGCGCTAGTCTTTAAAATAGTTTATTAATAATAATCGGGGTTCCTCTTTGAGAAGAAGAGAAAGATGGAAAGTATGTTTAGTAATTGTAAATATTAATTATTTAGCACCATGACAGAAATAAAAACAACTGCATCTCTTGTAAATGACCCTTGGCTAAATTGAGATGTAAATGTTATCATTAGTGAGTATAAAGCCCGTTCTTATATGATCTTGAAAGCCAATCATACTGTGGTCTCATTTACAGTGAAATCCTATTAGGATAATTATGGTAAATCAGTACTTAATGGAAAATATGCATTTGCTATTTTGTATCAAGGTAAAAACAGAAAAATACTAGAAAATTCATGGGTTAAGAAAATCTGAGTCAAAACACTTCTGGTCTCAAGTTTATGAGCTGTGTGACTTCACCTCAATTGTCTTTTCTGTAATAGCACTCATTTCCAAGGGTTGTTGTAAAGATCACATGTTTGTTAAGTTCTTAGCACATGGCAAGCTATATATGTGTGTATATCTATATATATATATGTATGTAGATGTATATATGTATGTATATATGTGTATATATATATGTATGTATATATACACACACATATATGTCAATTGTTCAACTGTTATTATGTCTTTAACTTAATTAATCCAAATAATTATTTAGTTAATTTATTTACATTTATATAAATTATGTAAAATTTATATATTATGTGCATTTTATGTAAAATATATAAAGTATAAAATATATAAATGTCTTTTTTTGTTTTTAAATTTATTTTTGGCTTTCAACATTTATTATTAAAGTATTTTAAATTCTAAAAATTATCTCCCTGCCTTTTCTGTGGGATACAATCTGATGTAGGCTATATATGAACGATCGTATTAAACATTTCCACATTAGTCATGCTGTGAAAGAAGAATCAGAATAAAAAGGAAAAACCATAAAGAAGAAAAAAAAGAGCAAATAGTATGCTTCTATCTGTATGAAGACTCCATAGTCCTTTCTGTGGATGTGGATAACATTTTCCGTATTGAAGTTGTTTGGAATTGTCTCAGAACATTGCATTGTTAAGAAGAATTTAGTCTCTCAGATTTGGTCTACACACAATATTACTCTTACTATGTACAGTGTTTTCTTGGTTCTGCTCAATTCACTCATCATCAGTTCATATAAGTAAGTTTTTTTCCAGGTTTTTCTGAAATCTACTTGCTCACCAGTTCTTGTGGAACAATATTAAGCTCATCTCTTCTAATCTCATCATCATGCTGCTCACCCAAGCCTTAATACCACCTGCCTTAGACTCCTCTCCCCTCTGATTGAAGGGCTAGAAGGTGGAGTACCAAGCTTCTCCCAAGCCTGCTTTGTAGTGGGCAGAAATTGGACTGTCAGCTCACTTTTCTCTGCATCTGCTATTCTATCTCCTTTCTTTTTATATTATTATTATTTATTTGTTTTCAGTGTTCTACAACTACTTCCAGATAACTTAGATTTTTTTCCCGGCTCTGCCTCTCTTTGCTCCCTCCCTCTCCCTTCTTTCCCTGAGATGGCGTAAAATTTTATATAAGTTCTACATATACATTCCTATTAAATACATTTTCACCGTAGCCATGTTGTGTAGAAGAACTAAAATGAATGAGAGTGATCATAAAACAAACCAAAACATAATACAAAAGAAAATGATGGGCTACATTCTGTGATCATATCCCATAGTTCTTTCTCTGGATGTGGAAGACATTCTGCCCTAAGAGACCATAGGGAATTTTTTAAGTCTTTGTGTTGCAATGAAGTTCTAAGTTTACCAGAAAAACATCTCGCAAACTATGTTTGTGTATAAAGTTCTCCTGATTCTGCTCCTTTCACTCAGCATTGGATCATATAATTCTTTCCAGGCCTCTCTGAAGTCTTCCTGTTCATCATTTCTTATGGCACAATAGTATTTCATTACATTCATATACCACAATTTATTCAGCCATGCCCCAAATGATGGACATCCTCTTAATATCCAGTTTTTGGCCACCCTAAAGAGTATTGCTATAAATATTTTTGTACATGTGGGACCCTTTTCCATTTTCATGATCTCTTGGGGAGATAGTCCTATTAGTGGTATTGCTGGATCAAAGGGTATGCACATTTTTGCTGCCCTTTGGGCATTGTTCCAAATTGTTCTCCAGAATGATTGTATCAGCTCACAGCTCCACCAACAATGAATTAGTGTTCCAACTCTCCCACATATTCTCCAACATTTATCATCATTCTGTTTTGTCATGTTAGCCAATCTGATAGGTGTGATATAGTATCTCAGAATTGTTTTGATTTGCATCACTCTAATCACTAGTGATTTAAAGCATATTTTTATATGACTACAGATGGCTTTGGTTTCTTCCTCTGAAAAATGCCTGTTCATATCATTTGACCATTTTTCCAATGGCGAATGACTTGTGTTCTTTTACTGTTGACTCAGTTCTCTATATATATTAGAAATGAGACCTTTATCACAGACACTAGCTGCAAAAATTATTTCCCAGTTTTTCACTTTCTTTCTAATCTTGTTTGCATTGGATTTAGTTGTTCAAAAACTTTTCAATTTAATGTTATCAAAATTATCCATTTTACATTTCATGTTTTCCATCTCTTTCTTAGTCAAAAATTCCTTCTTTCTCCATAAATCTTATAAACACATTATCACTTGCTCCATTAATTTGTTTATAGTATCAGTCTTTATACCAAGATCATGTACCCATTTGGACTTTATTCTTGTATACAGTGTCAGGCATTGTTCTAACTGTTATCAAGTTTTCCCAGCAATTTTTGTTGAACAGTGACTTTTTATTCCAGAAGCTGGGGTCCATGAGTTTATCAAACAGTAGATTGCTATGTTCATTGACTACTGTGTCTTGGGTACCTAACCTATTCAACTGGTCTACCTTTCTGTTTCTTAGTATCAAGTGTTTTTGATAAGTGTTGCTTTATAATACAATTTGAGATCTGGTAGAGCTGGGTCACCTTCCCTACCATTTCTTTTCATTTGTTCTCTTGATATTCTGGAGCTTTTGTTTTTCCAGACAAATTTTGATATTACTTTTTCTAGCTGTTCAAAACAATTATCTGATAGTTTGACTGGTATGGCACTGAATAAGTCAAATTAATTTAGGTAGAAATGTCATTTTTATTATATTGGCTCAGTCTGCCCAAGAACAACTGATGTTTTTCCACTTACTTAGATGTGACTTTATTTGTGCGAGAAGTGCTTTGTAATTTCACATAGTCCCTGGGTTTGTTTTGGCAGGTAGACTCGCAAATATTTTATAGTGTCCACAGTAGCTTTAAATGGGATTTCTCTTTCTATCTCTTGTTGATGGGCTTTGTTATTAATATGTAGAAATGCAGAAGATTTGTGTGGGTTTATTTGCTTACCTGCAACTTTGCCAAAGTTGTTTATTATTTCAATAGTTTTTTCCTTGATTCTCTGGGATTCTATAAGTATATCATCATATCATCTGCAAAGAGTGAAAATTTAAGTTCTTCTTTGCCTATTCTAATTCCTTCAATATCTTTTTGCTCTCATTGCTACAGCTAATATCTCTAGTACCAAATTGAATAATAGTGATGATAATGGACATCTTTGTTTTATCCCTGTTCTTATTGGAAATGCATCTACCTTATCCTCATTGCATATAATGCTTGCTGAAGGTTTTAGATAGATAGTGCTTATTATTTTATGGAAAGTTCTATTTATTCCTGTGTTCTCCAGTGTATTCAGTAGAAATAGGTGTTGTATTTTCTTGAAAGCTTTTTCTACATTTTTTGAGAGAATCATGTGGTTTGTGTTAGTTTTGCTATTGATATGATCAATAATGTTAATAACTTTCCTAATATTGAACCAGCCCTGCATTCCTAGTATAAACCCTACCTGATCATAATTTATTATTCTCGTAATTAATTACTGTATTCTTTTTGCTAAAATCTTTTTTAAAATTTTTACATCTATACTCATTAGAGAAATTGGTCTATAATTTCCTTTCTCTGTTTTGGCTCTTCCTGGTTTAGCTACCAAAACCACATTTGTATCAAAAAAAAAATTTGGGAGGACTCTTTCTTCCCCAATTTTCCCAGATAGTCCATATAGTATTAGAATTAACTGTTCTTTAAATGTTTGATAGAATTCACTTGTAAATACAGCTAGCCCTGGAGATTTTTTCCTAGGGAATTCATTGATGGCTTGTTCAATTTCCTTTTGTGAGATGGCATTATTCAAACATTCACCTTTCTCTTCCGTTAATTTGGGCAATTTTAATCATTTAAAATAATCATCCATCTCATTTACATTGTCAAATTTGTGGGGATACAGTTGGGCAAAGTAATTTCTTATTATTCTTTTAATTTCCTCCTCATTGGAGGTGAGTTCACCAGTTTCACTTTTGATATTGGTAACTTTTCTTTCCTCTTTCTTTTTTTTAATCAAACTGACCTAAGGTTTATCAGTGTTATTGCTTTTTTCATAAAACCAATTCCTAATTTTAATTATTAGTTCAATAGTTTTCTTAATTTCAATTTTTTTGATCACTCCTTTGGTTTTCAGTATTTCTAATCTGTTATTTACTTGAGAATTTTCAATTTGTTTTTTTTTTTGAGATTTTTCAGCTGCATGATTTCCTCTTTTTCTATTTTTTCTGTGTACACACTCAGAGATGTAAATCTTCCCCTAAGAAGTGCGTTTGGAGTATCCCATAACATTTGGTAGGTTGTCTCATTATTGTCTTTCTCTTGAATGAAGTTGTTGATCATTCTTTAGGATTAGATTGTTTAGTTTCCAATTAGTTTTTGGTTATTACATATAATTTTTAATGCATTATGATCTGAGAAGGATGCATTGACTATCTCTGCCTTTCTATAATGGATTGCGAGGTTTTTATGGTCTACTATATGTGCCATGTACCACTGAGAAAAAGGTGTATTTCCTTCCCATTTCCATTCAATTTTCTCTAGAGATCTATCATATCTACCTTATCCAGGGGCTCTTCTGCTGAGCTAGAGCATAGGCAAGCTCAGTTTTCTCTGCTCCTGTCTTCCCGATTCCCCTGGGGTACTGAAGCATGCCTGGAGTCCTCGTGTTGGTAGATGCTGGCTTCACCCCCTGGGGGTTAAGACTCTTGTCCCGGTTTGTTGAGGTGGGGTTGTCTGGGACAGGTCTGATCCTGCATTTGTTGCCTTTGGCCACAGTAAGAGAAACCCTTCTAAGCGATCTTTCTGGCCTGTAGGACTGAGAATTTGTTTACCCCTTCTGCTGTTCCCACTGTTTCAGGGTTTTGTCCCAAGGGTACAATCTCTGGGTTGCTCAAGATCAACAAGAGGAGGGAGAGAGCAGTTACAGATCACTCCACCATCTTGGCTCTTGGAACTAGAAATCTCTAAGTATCTTCATATATTTTTATATAAATTTATATTTATTTATATTAATTTATTTATCAATTTAATTAATTAAGTTAATAAATAGTATAGTATTTCTTTACTCCATACTAGATAATTTTATGCCAGATTTTAGACTAGTATAAAATGTTTATGATGATAAAATGGATGTTGTCCATTGTAGGTTAAATTGGAAATGCATTCATCTGAACTGAGAACATCTGACTGGTAATGTGTTTTTCTTTTCTTGTTTCAAGTCCATAATATTCTTTATGTTGCTATTATGTTTTAAAATTTTCTTATATTGTATAATTTGGTAACTTGGTGAAGCACCATTTCCTTTTTGTCTAGGTGTTGTAAAATTATGAATTAGACAGTTAAAAGAAGGTGGCAAAAAATGTTTGAAAACTGTTATCTTAGCCATTTTGATCAGGTGATGTGATATTCTGAAGTACTAAAATATTTGAAACTAGAAATTTCCAGATTTGCCTACAATAGAGAGGAAGTTTCATCTAAAATTATTTGGCCATCACTTTTGAAAATTATGAATATTTTTAACTTATTAGGGATTATTATTATAATGTTAAAAACCTATCAAGTATTTATATGAGTATATTTTAAAAGGGGAAATTAACAGTTAATGACTGCAACAGAAAAGGTGCAAAGAAAAGATCTTATAAAATCTCCTTATTTGTAAGCCTGCAAATTTTTTTGAGACCATTTGCTTGCGTAGGGTCATAAAGTCTTATTAGTCATATGAAAGAACTTCCTAGTACTATGACATTCCTAAGCAATGAAGAGGTTTAAGGGAAAATGCCCCACCCATTTTCCATTACTTGCAAAAAGTGGAGGTGAAATTTTCAAGTCTGCTTATAATAAATGATGTGGATATAAAGGTGCCCTAAAGATTGAGTTGTCCTCTAAAGTTTATTCTCTAAAGGTGCCCTAAAGTAGCTTGATACAAAAGTTCCCCAAGGATTGAGTTGTTCTTTCCCAGGTGCCTCAAATTCTCCCCTTATCTTGAAATATTGCAAAACTTCCCCTTACCCTGGACCATAAAATTCCTTGTGTCTCCCCTCACCCCATCTTGGGTCATAGAATTCCCTTGTCTATCTTATCTTATCTTATCTTATCTCCCCTCATCCTCATCCTGTGTCCAAATCTTGCAAGAACTATCTTGTCACTAAATCTCCTCATAAGAAACTCTAAAATCATACTACATAAGTCTGGTTCTTTTTCTATATCAGTTCCTTTGTTTAGCCGCTTGGTGAATCTCAGGCCCACTGCTTTTACATTAATTAAGCTCCCAATGGCTGCAGAGAAGGTCTGCTGTATTCTTTTACATCTGAGCCAGTTCTAACAATTCTAAACCTACTCAGTAAATATTAAATTCCCTCTAAGTTTATTTGCCTATCACTTGTGAAGGTTATGAAGTAATATATGAAATGGCATATACTGAAGTTATTTCTTGAACCAATTTAGTCTCAACAAATTGTAGTTTTATTTAATTTTTTCTTTAAGTTGTGAATATATACTACCCTAAGTGATGGATATCTGTAGTCTAGAGTTTCACAGAAATTGACCAGTTTTTTTCCTGGGTTTTGACAACTTCTCATAATTAACTATGTGGAATTCCAGAATGGAATTATATTCTTGATTTCTAATGATTGATTTTATACCAAGATGAATTTAAACTTCAGGAGAAAATAAAAAGGAGTTAAAAGGAAAGGACATAGGGTGATTTTTTTAAAAGGTCTGGCAAACTTCAATTATTTTAACACCATGAGAGAAATAATAGTAAATATTTCAAGCCCTAAGCTGTGATTAGTTAAATTTGCTATTTGAGGTAAAATGTTGAGGGACTTATTCTAAGTTCTGAATTCAGGTATAATTATTTGCATTCTCATAAAGTCAAAAGTTTACCATTCAAAAAGGATGTCAGTCTGCTGCTGAGAAGGAGAACAAGGACCCTGAATAAAGTTCTGGGGATGTAGTCAAAGGAGGTGAACAGGCAGGTTTCAGATGAAGAAATTAAATCCATCTATTGTCATAAATAAAAATGTTCTAAATCACTTTTGATTAGAGAAATGCAAACTAAAACAATTCTGTGGTAGCACCCCACACATATCAGACTGGCTAATATGACAGAGAAACTAAAAATATTGGAGGGAATGTGGAAAAATTGAAGCACTAATGCATTGTTGGTGGAGCTGTAAACTGATTCAACAATATTGGAGAGCAGTTTAGAGCTATTGCCAAAAGGTTGCACATATCTTTTGATTCAGCAATATCAGTACTTGTTCTATAGCCCAGAGAGATGAAAAAAAAAAGGAAAAGGGCCTATATGTACAAAAATTTATAGTGTCTTTTATTGTAATTAAAAACAAGTGGAAATTGAGGGAATGCCCATCGAATGGGGAGTAGTTGAACAAGTTGTGGTATATGATTGTAATGGAATACTATTGCGCAATAAGAAATGATGAGCAGGTGGATTTCTGAAAAACCTAGAAATACTTACATGAATGGATGCAAAAAGTATAATGAGTAGAACAGGAGAATATTGTACACAGTAATAGCAATACTGTACCATGATCAACTATGGAAGATAGCTGTTCCCAGAAGTGCAATGATTCAAGACAATTCTGAAAGACTCACAGTGAAAAATACTATCCACCTCTAGAAAAAGAACTGATAAGAGTTTGTGTGTAAATTGAAGTATCATACTTAAAAAAGAAACACACCTTTATTTTTTTTAACTTTTTGGCCTGTGGGGTTTTTTTTTCACAACTTGACAAATATAGAAATATGTTTCACATGACTGCACATCATGTGTAGTATCTATGTCAAATTTATTACATTTTCATTGATGGGGGAATTGGAAAAAAATCCTAATAAATCTGATGGGCTGAAAAATGGCTTGATCTGTAATATGTCTTAATGTACATACTGAGCCTATTTTACATGGTTTATACATACATACATGAGATTGTAAGTCCCTTAGCTTATAGTCACTAATACTTGCTCAGATTGATTTATTACAAGCAACAGGTATTAAGATGATATGGTTGAGGATAAAAAAAGCAATGTAAGATTGAATGTGGGACTGAACCATAAACAATTTGTTTTCTTGTTCAGTTGATTCATTATGTATCTAGCACTCATTGTGGGAATTATTGAAAGTTGCAGAGGAGGTGAGATGCCTTGGCTCATCCCCTTTTACTAATGTGGACTTCTCTGAATTGTTTTTATCTGATTATGAAAGTTATGAAAAAATACTGGATCCATCCTGAAACACTTGGTGATATCCACTGATCAACTAGTCATGTAGCTACCTTGCCATACATTTAATAAACTGCTTTTAATTCTCTTTAAAAAAAGAAATTTGTGAAGGGGGCAGAGCCAAGATGGCAGAGTAGAAAGACTCACCTATGCTAGGTCCGAACCCACAGCCCATAGATTTCCTGTAAAAAGAACTCCTGACAAATTCTGGAGCAGTGGAAGCC
>JAQQSK010011821.1:0-12123 GCA_028658325.1 Potorous gilbertii
CTGCCCACTCTGGCTTCTTCCTTCATCCCTTGGAACTGAAGTCTCTGGTTCACCTTGGTATCTCCCATCATCTCTTGGAATGGGGGTCTGTTGTCTTCTGTCATTCTGGATTTCTGGGGAATGAGGTCTAACTTGACGTCTCCCATCATCTGTGATTTCTGGGGTCTGCCATTGATGTTGGCTTCTTCCTGAATCTTGTGGAAGTGAAGGCTGCTGTCTAACTTGGTATTTCCCATCATCTCTTGGAATGGGGGTCTGTTGTCTTTTATCATTCTCGATTTCTGGTGATTGAGGTCTAACTTTGTGTCTGCCATCATGTGAGATTTCTGGAGTCTCCTGCCCACTTTGACTTCTTCCTTCATCCCTTGGAAGTGAAGACTGCTGTCTAACTTGGTATCTCCCATCATCTCTTGGTACAGGGATCTGTTGTCCTCTATCATTCTGGATTTCTGGAGAGTGTGGTCTAAGCTGACATCTCCTTGAATCATGTGAGATTTCTGGTGTCTGCTGCCTATGCTGAATTTTTTCTTCACCTCTTAGAACTGACGTCTCCCTTCTAACTTGGTATCTCTCATCAGCTCTTGGTATTGGGGTCTGTTGTCTGTCATTCTGGATTTCTGGTGACTCAGATTTAACTTGGTGTCTTTTATCATCCTGTAGTTCTTGTTCTAGTTGTCTAAGTTGATGTCTTCTATTATCTTGCATTTCTGGGGACTGTGGTCTAACTTTTTGTTTCCTCTCATATTTTGTCTGTTGTCTCCCTTGGCATCTTCCATACCTTTGTATTTCTGGAGACTGTGACCTATTTTCATGTTCTTCATCATCCTGGGTATCTGGGGTCTCCTGCTTTTCTCTCCTTCTATCATCTCTTGGTTTTGAGGTCTCCTCTGTCACTTGCAGTCTGTCATCATTCCAGTGATCTGATGTGACTTGTCTATCTTGGCGTCTTCTTTCATTTTGAGCTACTTGAATCTGCTGTCTATTTTGGCTTCTATTATCCCTTGGCACTGGGATCTGCTGTCTCCCCTGTTGCCTCTCATCACTCCAAGAGTCTGTTATCTGTTGTCTAACTTGGAGTCTATCATTATCTCTTAGTACTGTGGTCTGATCTCTTATTTGGCTCTGCTCATCATTTTGGGGTCCTGGGGTTTGCTCTCTAAATTGTTGTCTCTCATCACCCCTTCTTGCTGGGATCTGATATCTAACTTTTGGATTCCCATTATCTCTTGAAGCTGGTAACTGATCTCTTACTTGGGCTCTTGTTTCTTCCTTTTCTGATTCAGATTGATCTCTTACATATTGTCTATCACTACCCCTTAATGTTGGCTTGTTCACATAATATTTCTTCCCAGGACTGGGTAACTGGCTCTGACCTGTTTCTTGGCATCTTTCATCATATCTTGCTTCTACATCTTCATCACTATTATCGAATTCTGGAACATCCCTTGGGTATGAAATCTGATTCCTCAGTTGGTATTTTCCATCATCTCTTGGTGATTGAGATTGCCCATTCACCTGATATCTTCTTTCCTCCATGCCTCCTGGGCTTTGGCCACTCACCTGATATCTCCTATCATATCTTACTTCTGGGGACTGTTCTCTCACTTTGTATGTCACATCATCCTTTGGACTTGGAATCTGATCTCTCACTTGATGTCTCTCATCATATCTTAGTCCTGGGCTCTGCTCTCTAACATGGTATATACCACCATTCCTTTGTGTTGGGACCTCTTCTGTGACTTGATGGTTCCTATTGTCTCTTGTTGTTGGAATAGTTTCTACAAGATGCCTTTTCTCACTATCCCTTTGTTCTGGTGTCTGCTCTGTGACCTGGTGTCTCCTGGTGTCTTCTCCTGATACTGGTGTCTGCTCTTCATATGCTTCATCGTGTCTTGAATATTGACTCCTATCTCTGACATGGTATTTCTCATCATTTTCATTAGCTGGGCCCTGTCTCTCAGTATTTCTAAGTGTTGATGTATCACCTCTAATGTGGCAACTTCCACTGTGTCTTGTTACTGTGGACTCCCCTCTTCCATGGATCCTTGTTTCTACCTTGGATTCTTTTTGATCAGTTGGCGGTCTCTGATGCCTAGCATACTGTGGAGTTGGGGGTTGGTTGTTCTCATACTCCCTCCCATTGTTGTTTGTTGCCACGAGTTCATTGCTTCTTGGTGGTGTCCCTTCTGTCCTTCCTTCTTGTGGCTCCTGTGACTCAGATCTTCTTCCCCCTTCCTGTAGTCCTGGGCAGAGCAGAGGTTGAATGCATATATAACAGGCTTTCACTACACTGAAGACCAGTAAAACAAATTCACTGAAGTCAACTGTGCCATCACCATCTTTATCCAGCAGTTGGAGGATTTTGTCAGCTGTCTCTGAATGACCAGGTTTCTGTAAGAAAGTAGGAAAAAAAATGTTAACTATGAACCATTTCTCCTGTTAGTAAGCAATCTAGTGTACCCTTTATTTATTCATTTATTTGCTATTCATTCATTCATTTGTTTGTTTATTTTTGGTGAATAGGAATAGTGATTACACAAGTATATGGAACTCCTGGTGTGAAATCTCCTCTTACCAATTCACATAATCAACTCCTGATCTTAGAGTGTTACTTGAGGGGACTAAGAGGTTAAGTCTCTATCAGTCTATATCAGAGGAATGACTTCAGACCACCTCTTTCCACTTAAAGGTTGGCTCCCTATCCATTATGTCACATTGCTTGAGACCTTCCACATGGAGTGCTCTACTGGCCCCATCTTTTAGCACACAACCTTGGTCTTTCCTACCTTTTCAGTCTTCTTATACTTTACTCAATTCCATTTACTCTGTAATTTAGTGACACTGACTTCCTTGCTGTTTCTTGAATTAGCCACTCCGTTTCTCCACTTCAGTCTGACAGCTCTGGTTACACCTATGCTTGCAATGATTTCGCTGCTCATTCTCCCTCCCCATCTCTACTTCCTGGCTTCCTTCAAGTCCCAGTTAAAGTCCTATCTTCTGCAAGAAGCCTTTTCTAGTCTTCCTTAACGTTAGTGCCTTCCTTCCAAGATTGCCCCTAATTTATACTGCATACAGTTTGTTTGGACACAGTTGTTTGCAGTTTGTCTCTGGTATTAGATTGTGAACTCCATGAGAGCAGAAGCTTCCCCCCTTTCTTTGTATACCCAGCATTTATCACAGTGCCTGGCACATAATAGGCATGTAACAAATGCTAGTCAATGGACATGCAGAGTCTGTTTTCCTTCTACATCCCTGGCCAATGAAATGCATGTGACAAAGGAGCAAAAAAAGTTGGACATTTTTTTTACACTAATCCCCAACAAGTAAAAGCAAGTAACATGTCAGAAATGAACCAGAAGTCAACTAGAGAATTCCCAGTACCAGGAACTTCTGTCCTTTTTACCTGAAGGGCTTCTCCAAATTCCTCTTGCAGTAGCTGTTTCAATTCCTGTTTACTCAGTCTCTGGCATCCTCCATCTGTCCGTGCATTTTTGTAGAAAACATCAATAACATTAATGATGCCTTTAAGGAGTTGAGGCATATTTTTGTCTTCCCAGTGGGATTGTTCCTGATGTGAAAAATTATAGAAAAAAATTTACTTTTAGCTTATCTTTTTTTTTTT
Source organism: Potorous gilbertii (assembly GCA_028658325.1). Classification (NCBI taxonomy): domain Eukaryota; kingdom Metazoa; phylum Chordata; class Mammalia; order Diprotodontia; family Potoroidae; genus Potorous; species Potorous gilbertii. The sequence continues at coordinate 3,623 of JAQQSK010011821.1, forward strand.
TTACTCATCCCTCTCCATCTCCCAAAGGTTGATGGGCTCTGATAGAAATGTTCTCTTTTGTAGGACAGGAATCCAGCTGACATTTAAAATGAAAGGAAAACCTTTTGAGGTTAGCTTAACCTTACAGTGAAAAAAAGACAAACCCCAAGGAAGACTCTATTGGTTCTTCCATCATGAATAACTTCCAAAAACATGTGACAAACTCAGAAAAGTCTTTTCTCTTGTATGTAAGAATTGCAAACATTCCTCCATTCATAATACTCATAGAAATACACCAAGTACTTTTGGTATTGCCATACCTAAAACATTACCTGCTGAGAATGATTCATTTATTTTTCTAAAGATTCTATTAAGAAAAAGGATGATGAAAGGTGTTCTCATAGAATTTTATATTCTAAAAAGCTCTTCTTGCCTTGCAGTGAGAGGACCTGACTTTGACTCTCTTTTCTGACATTCATCACCTATGAATTTTTTGGCAAATCAATTTCCTTGGGCCTCATTTTTCCTCACCTATAAAATGGAGTGATTAAACTAGATGATCTGCAAGGTTTCTTCTAGCTCTAGCTTTATGATCTATAATGCTGTAGCTATAGTTTAGCAGGAGTGGGGAACCTGAAGCCTTGAGGCCACATGTTGCCCTCTAGGTTCTCAAGTGTGACCCTTTGACTGAATCCAAACTTCATAGAACAAATCCCTTTAATGAAAAGATTTATTCTGCCAAACTTGGACTCAGCCAAAAGGCTTCACCTAAGGACCTGGAAGGACACATGTATCTTCAAGGCTGCAGATTCCCCACCCCTGGACTCTAGCCCCTTTCTACTATCCTTATAGGATCTAGAGTTAGAAGGGACTTTGCAGATTATCTACTCCACTTTATCCATTTTAGAGATAAGGAACTGAAGTTCAATATTTTGTACATTGCTTTGCAAATTTTAAAGTGTTATTTAAATCCATAATCACCATCAGTCTTCCAATTCTCTTCCTTCTTTCTCAAATTAACTAAACCCTGGCTTCTTCCTGAAAATAGCAAATTTCTTGAAATCTTTTCCAATAGACAACTGAGGCTGTATATTCTCCCATTCCCTCTAGATTCATTGTCAGGAGAAGAGTTTGGCATACTTATAGATGCATAAATTCATGAACTATTGGGGCTGGAAGGGACTTTTGATAATATGTAGTAAACAACCTTATTTTATAGACTCAGAAAGTGGAGCCCAGAGAAAGAGGCAGGGTGGAGTTGTGCAAGAGTAATGGATTAGACCTCAGAGTCTCTGGGTTTGAATCCTGATTCTACTGAACTTGGACAAATGACTTAATCTCTCTTGACCTCAGCTTTCTGAGCCATTAAAATAAGGGGGCTGGACAAATTGACCTCTGAAGGTCTTTTTCTATCTAAGTCTATGAACCATCATGCTATGACATTGAAGGTCCCACTACAAGTCAGTGACAAAGCTGAGATCTGGACACAGGTCTCTTATCACTCATCTCACCTGGGTGACACCAGATTTGGATCATAGCAGAACCACAGAATCTTGGGGTTGAAAGGAATCTCAGTTCTCTCTGGTTTTAATCTCTTCATTTTAAGGAGGAAAACGGGAGGTTGGAGGAATTTGTTTAAGGTCAAACAGCTAATTTGCAGTAGAAAATCCCTAGGATGCAAAGTCATCTACAAATCTGACACAAAAATTTTCTCTCATCATTAGTGGTTACATAGTTGGAGGCAAAGAATCTGTGTGAAATAATGGGAGTAGTTCAGTTAAGTAACCCTTGTGGTCACAGCAACCAAAACAGTGACTCAGTCTAACTGTACTTGGAACCTGTTGGTGTAAGCTGGGATTGATTCATCCACTAGAAATCACTCTGTCTTCTCTAAGTATCTGGTGATAGCAAGGAAAAGGAAAGGACCTGAAGGATCATGGAGAACAGTGAGACTTTAGGAGCATCTGGAAGGAAAAGAAAGAAGACAGCATATTTTCCAAGTAAAGGTTACTGGGCAGCTGCTCCCAACTCAGAAGATAAACAAACAAACAAAACGCATCTAGGTAACAATATTTTGTAAATACAACTTTTTGTTGATGCTAATAGGAATTCTGCTATTCTTATTACAGGTCAAGTTTTGCAGGGTTCCCAAAACAGGAGACTCGATGAGAAATATTCACCACATCTTTAGTGCCCGCAAAAAGAGCTATCTGAAAGACAACCATTGAATGAATTAATAAAAACATTTCTTCTATTGAGACTTACCTTGATCACCAAGAGCAATGGCAGATTATGGCTGTAGAGCACCTGGAATACTGAGGATGTGACTTCTCCCTCTTATATAGGGGTTTTAATTGCACCCTTTAACCATACATCTTTTGGAGACAACGCCCTTTATGTAAAATGGATTGATTCATTACCAACCAAACCCCATTCCACCTGCTTCTTCCCCAACGGGTTGTTTAACTCAGCATTTCCTTGACCAGCTTGCCTAGTCTGCATCAGATTTGCAGCTGTGGTCTCACTACCTTAACATTAGCACTATCTCCAATTCACTGAATGGATTATATTAAGATTATACATTTAGAACTGAAAGGGACCATAAAAGTTGGGTGGTCCCCTTCCCCATTTTACAGATGAGGAAACGGAGGTCCAGAGAGGTTAAGGAATTTGTCAAAAGTCAAAGAGGTAGTGTGTGCTGGTGGTGTGTTAAAATGAAACCATTTCTGGAAAGAGACCCTGTAAAATGCCAAAGAGGAATCACAATGTTAGTGCTAAAAGAGACCCTAGGGGTCATCTGGTCCAGCCCCTTCATCTTATAAATGAGGAAACGGAGGACCATTGCAGTGACCTTTATGCATCCAGTTATTTACATGTTATCTCTCTCATTAGAATAGAAGCTCCTTGATGACAGGAACTGTGTTTTTGTCTTTCTTTGTATCCCTAGTACTTAGTGGGGTAACTAGGTAGTGCAATGAATAGAGCGCCAGTGCAGGAGTCAGGAGGACCTGAGTTCAAATCAGATGCTTGACTGGTCACATGCAAGTCAGGTCATTAGCCCACTGCCTGACCTCTAGTGAGTGCTTAATAAAGGCTTGTTGATTTGACTTGAAAAAGGTTACATAGCTGGCAGTCATAACTTGAATTAAGCCTTTCTGATTCTAAAGGCTAATAGCATTTGGCAGGAGCTCCCAAGGATATGAGCCATAAAAGGAGTTTTTTTCACATATTGCAATGGACATATCTTGATTGACTTATATGTGACTGAAGTATTTAAATGCAATAGAGACCTGTGGTGAAGTGATTCAATATTAGCCCTGGCTCTTCCCTCTTCTTTATGCTCTCTGTCCAATCAGCTGCCAGGTCCCTGTTAACTTCTACTTCCATGATATCTTTCACATTTGTGCCTTTCTCTCCATTCAAGCAGCCACACCATAGTTCAGGCTCCCATCATCACCTGCCTAAATTATTACAAAAACCTCCAAGTTAGCCTCTTGACTTCCATTCTTTCCCCTCTCCAACCCATCATTCACACAGCTGCCAAATTGATATGCCTTGACCACAGGTCTGTTTGAGTCACTCCTGTGCTCAAGAAATGTCAGTGAGTCCCTATTACTTCTGGGATAAAATACAGACTACTCAGTCTCACATCTAAAACCTTCCATAGTCTGACATTCATCTACCTTCCTAAACTCCCCACTCCCTCCCACCTGCCATATTTCTCCCTTCGTTCTCTTTGTGTTATAGCCAAGCAGGCTTACTAGTTCTTCCCTGAGCTTGCTTTTCCATCTCTGCCTTTGCACAGACTCTTGAACATTTCAGGAATGTTCACCTTGCTTACCTCTTTCTCTTAGAATCCCATGTTTCCTTCAAACTTCACCTCAAAAACCTAGTCCTTTCACACATTTTTTCTTATCTCTTTAGTTGCTGATATTGTCTCCCTCCTCCAATAATCTTACATGTTCCATCCCTCTTGTAGTATATAAGCTCCTTGGGAAGGAAATTTTGTTTCTTTTGACTGTATTCACACTCCCTTAATAGATGCTTGTAAGATGCGTATAGCTGCCTAGCATGGATAGCATTGCAGTCAATTTTCCAGATTTCCTGGTTGTTTTCCCACTTTCCTAGTCCAGTTGCTTTCTTGTTCTAACAGCTGAATTCTTCCTATAGCTTTTTTAATCTCAACCTCCACTTGTCCACCAGGTAAGTGTTTGAAAATTATTATATATTATTGTCTTTATTTGTGTTAATCTGCTCCTCTCTAAGTTTCTTACATAGTAGACCTGACAGAAGATCCCACAGGATCTTTTCTATATAGCAATAGAATAACAGCACATTTATCTTTACTAAAGGAATTCCTTAAAGGGGCCCCTAGGAAACCACCCAAATTCAATACAAAACATCACAATAATGACCATTGAACTAAGTGTGATGGATTAGCCTTCACAAATCTAATGGGTACAGGAGACGCATCTGGGGTCATCTCCACTTGTTCTGATCTATATCTTGCTACTGGATTCAGATGTTTCCAGAGCAGAAAGTGAGGCTGATGACTTGCACAGTCCTCCCTCACTTAAATCTAGTTCATTCACAAGTCATGACATCACCTTCCTGATGCCATGGTCCTCTTCGAGAATGAAGGACAAGCATTAACAACAGCAATGGAAGACAAATATGGATCAGTATGTTGGGGGCCGTATGTTGTATAATGGAAAGAACATGCCTCTTGTAGTCAGAGAAGATGTAGATTCAAATCATGCCTCTCATGATTACTAGCATGTGACATCAGTTTCCTTTTTGGTAAAATGGGGAAGCACCTACTTCACAGGATTCTCAAGAGAATCAAATGAGAAGATGTACACAACACACTTTGAAAATCTTAAAGTGTTAAGTCAATGCCATTTATGATATTATGATATTAAGGAAGGACCCTTAAACCTTATGTTGGGAACTGAGAAAGCAGAGAGGAATAATACTTAGGCTTTTTGCTGGGGGAAGAGGGAAACAGAGAGGAAGGACAACTATTGGGTCTTGTCCTAGGCACTGAGGTGGGAAAAAGAGGAAGGTGACTAGAAGCTGGGTACCAAGCAGGGACCCTTTGGACCTAGGACCTAAACCCAAGCTGACACTAAAATCCCCACTTTACCCTACTGGAATTATCCACTCAGTTTTGGTTCTCAATCTTGAGCTGAGTTACCTTGACTGAATGAAAACTCACCCAACCCACACTAGAAAGAATGCTGGCTCTGGGTTCAAATCCTACCTTCTGGTGCATTTCACTAATGTGACCTTGGGGAAGCCACAGTCTCCATGGGACTCAATTTCCTTATCTGTAAAACAATGGAGCTGGTCTTGATAGCCTCTCAGGTATCTTACATGTCTATGATCCTGATCTAGTTGGTTCTGTGTTATATATTTCATTCCCATCTCACCATCTACCATGAAAGTAGGGTCAGAGAATACAATCCAGGAGAATATAATCAGAGAAAAAGATGAACAAAAATAATATAAGCTTCCATTTATTCAAAGGTTTAATCCATTTTCACATGTATCTTTCCAAGATGTACTGTGTACAGACACATGCACATGTATATAATATCTATATATAAATACATATATATAAATATATTTTCCTTTTAGGGATAAAAAGTTATATATTTAGATCAGTATGGGTAAATTTGCGTTGGAGAGCTAAGAAGGAATTTCAGAAATTTGACAAACAATCATTAACCTATTTTGATTTTCAGCAGAAAACCTTTCATGCTCATACTGAGGTGGGTCCTCTGAGGAGGGCTAAAGCATTGTTGATTAATGAAGGAGGGTAAGGGACATCTGACTGCTATGCTTTGATGTGTGTTTTGTGTGCCACTGGACAATCCAGTTACTTGTGTGTGTAATGGGCAGGGATCCGGGCGATCCTCCTCACAGAGGTCATTAAGTGCTTAGAGCTGAAGTGCTTTTGTTAGTGTAATTAATTAGAGTTACAGAAATAATTATCATTCTTGGTTTAAAAATCTGTCTTTTAAGAAGAGTAGTCCTTGTGTAAATTACACCTCCACCCTCTTTGTAAATGACTCTATGGCATTCAGAACTTCTGAATGTTAACTGGGGCCTTGGGGTTCTTTTTCCTTGTCATACAGCCTGGTGAAGGCTGGGTTTATTCTCTAAAGCTTCTGGTCTTTTTTCTTATTTCCTCCTTCCTTCTGTTCCTGCCTCTTTCTTTCCATATTTGTTCTCTGTCTCTCTCTGTCTCTCTTTGTCTCTGTCTCTCTTTTTCTGTCTGTCTGTCTGTCTCTCTGTCTCAATATTTTTGGTTATTGTCATCTGTCTTTCTTTTTGTATTGACTTTTTAACTTTGCACTTCCTTACCTGTGAACAAACTATTTATGCCCAACTAAATGAATATATGTTCCTTAAGAGCATGGATAGTTCTGTTTTATTTTTATCTTTGTATTTCCAGAATTTAATACAGTGCCTTATACATGGTAGATGCTTAATAAAATTTTGTTGAATTGAAATGAATTGTTTCAACCCACCTTCCTTCTTCCTCCATATTTTTCCTTTTCTGTTTCATGCTATTCTCATCTTTTTGTTCTTTTTTATCTTTGGATTTTTCTTCCTTCCTTCCTTCCCTCCTTTCCTTCCTATAAAAAGTACTATATAAATGTGATGTAGGTCTGGTGCATGTGCAGACACCTTTAATTTGTCAAGATGCCACCATCCACATGGAAGATACTGAGCATTGCTTTTAAGAGGCTGAAACACTGGTGTATATGTGAATATTCTACATTGACCTGCCATGAGGCTTGGAGCAGCCTTCTAAAATTTACTCCATGGATAGAACTATCAACATCTTTAAAAATAGTGTGAATCCACATATGCTATAGCTTTTGATTTATTAGCATGTGAAGGTAAAGGACTCCTTCACTCACACCATGGAGTGTGGTGGGAGAGGGCCTTAGGATCTCATTTCTTCCTCCTCCCTTAAGCCATGTTGCTTGGAGAGATGGTTCTAGCATTTTCACCTTTTAATTAATTTCTGTTTCTGGCTCAGGGGGTGGGATCTTCATTATGGTCTAGGAATTCAAGTCAAGCCAGCCTAGTAGTGAAACCCTAAAGAAGAAGGGTCCAGGGAATCCAGGCCAGAAAAAGGCAGCACCTCTGGCTTTGAACTTGGTGGGATTAATGTTATACAGGAGCTGAGCTAATAGTTGTGAGTCTAATCCCAATACCTCTTCTTCTCCCCCAAGGTCAAGATGGTGGTGGTGGGTTTATGCTCCTGAGGTGGTTTTGGAGGAAAATGTTTGTATATTTCTTCTCCCTAAATCTTTAAAATAAACATCCCTTTGTAAAAACTAATCCAATGCTTTAAATGGTTTAACAGAATTGGGATACTAGTCCCTGGACCCCTCAAAATGGTGGAAACACAGTCAGTGGGGGCTTGAGCCAGTCTGAGACAAGAAACTCCTCAACTCCGTTCGGGGAAGGAAGTCGGTATTTATAAAGCACCTACTATGTTCCAGAGACTGGGCCAAGTGCTTTACAGATACTGTCTCACTCGGTCCTCACAGCAACCCTGGGAGGTACAGACGATTAATATCATCCCCATTTGACATTTCAGGAAACTGAGGTCAGCAGAGGTCAAGAGACTTTCCCAGGTTCATACAGCTAATAATAATAGTAAGAGCTAATATTCATATAGTGCCTACTAAATTCTAGATACTTTAAATGAAGAAAGCTAACATTTATATATGTTTATAATGTGGTAGGCACTGTGCTAAGCCTTTACAGTCCTTACATCAACCTTAAGAGGTAGGTGCTGTTATTACCCCATTTTACAGATGGGGAAACTGAGGAAAACCATGAATAAGTGATTTGCCCAGGGTCACACAGCTGGTGGGAGTCTGAAGCTAGGTTTGAACTCAAGTCTTCTTAACTCCAGGGGAATATCCCTTGTACTATGGTGCCATGTAGCTATCAGAAAACAAGGGTTCCAGAAAGTCCTAAAGGGGCTGAAATGTAATGAACTGGCCCTAAGAGAGTGGGGCAAGAATCAACTGTTACATTAATACAGGTGGTTATTTTTCTTTCTTTTCTTTTTTCTTTTTCTTTCAGTTTTGACATATTTTAAACTATATTCTATTTGACCTCCTCTCTCTGCCTTACTCTCTATCTTGATCTCTTTGTCTCAGTTACTGCTTCTCTTCTTTCTGTCTCTATCTCTGTGTCTGTGTCTCTCTAACTCTCTTTCTGGAAAAACAATAGGAAAACACATCTTTATTGCTTGGTCTAGAGTTCTTCCAAGAAACCTCTCTCTAGTTTTCCAAATTCATCTTTACTGCAGAAAGTTCTCAGAAGAGTCCCTAGTGTAAACTATTCTAGTATGTGCTCTTTTTTCCCCTAACTTCAGCTGTCCCTCCTTCCCTTTCCCTGGGGATTTCCTACCCACGTATTAATCAAGAAACATCTATTCAACTCTTACTATGTGATACACACTGGAGATACAAAGATGAATGTCTAAA
>JAQQSK010011822.1:0-12123 GCA_028658325.1 Potorous gilbertii
GCTCCCTCCTCCCATTTCCCTCCATTCAATCATCCCCCCCACCCGGCTTATCTCCTTCTCCCCCACTTTCCTGTATTGTAAGATAGGTTTTCATACCAAAATGAGTGTGCATTTTATTCCTTCCTTTAGTCGAATGTGATGATAGTAAACTTCATGTTTTTTTTTTCTCAGCTTTCCTCTTTTTCCCTCCACTAAGAATTCTCCTGCTTGCCTCTTCTATGAGAGATAATTTACTCCATTCCATTTCACCCTCTCTCCTCCCACTACATTTCTCACTCCCTGATTACCTTGATTTCTTTTAAGATATGATCCCATCCTATTCAATTCACTCTGTGCTCTCTGTCTCTCTCTGTGTGTGCATGAGTGTATGTTTGTGCATGCACGTGTGTACATGTATGTGTGCCTGTCTGTGTGTATGTGTGTGTGTAATCCCACCAACTACCCAGATACTGAAAAGTTTCAAGAGTCAAAAATATTGTCTTTCCATGTAGGAATGTAAACAGTTCAACTTTACTAAGTCCCTTATGACTTCCCTGCTGTTTACTTTTCATGTTTCTTCTCATTCTTGTGTTTGAAAGTCATATTTTCTTTACAGCTCTGGTCTTTTCATCAAGAATGCTTAAAAGTCCCTGATTTCATTGAAAGACCAATTTTTTCCCCAGATGTATTACACTCAGTTTTGCTGGGTAGGTGATTCTTGGTTTTAGACCTAGTTCCTTTGACTTCTGGAATATCCTCTTCCATGCCCTTCGATCCCTTAATATAGAAGCTGCTGGATCTTGTGTAATCCTGATTTTATTTCCACATTACTGGAATTGTTTCTTTCTAGCTGCTTCTAGTATTTTCTCCTTGACCTCGGAACTCTGGAATTTGGCCACAATATTCCTAGGAGTTTCTCTTTTTGGATCTCTTTCAGGCTGTGATTGGTGGATTCCTTGAATACATATTTTGCCCTCTGGTTCTAGAATATCAGGGCAGTTTTCCTTGATAATTTCATGAAGGATGATGTCTAGGCTCTTTTTGATCATGGCTTTCAGGTAATCCCATAATTTTTAAGTTGTCTCTCCTGGATCTATTTTCCAGGTCAGTTGTTTTTCCAACGAGATATTTCACTTTCTCTTCCATTTTGTCATTCTTTTGGTTTTGTTTTGTGATTTCTTGGTTTCTCAGAAAGTCATTAACCTCCATGTGTTCCATTCTAATTTTGAGAGAACTATTTTCTTCAGTGAGATTTTGCACCTCTTTTTCCATTTGACTAATTCTGGTTTTGAAAGCATTCTTCTCTTCATTGACTTTTTGAACATCTTTTGCCAATTGAGTTAGCCTATTTTTCAAGGCGTTATTTTCTTCAGCATTTTTCTGGGTCTACTTTATTAAGGTATTGACCCTTTTTTCATGCTTTTCTTGCATCTCTCTCATTTCTTTTCCCAGTTTTTCCTCCACCTGTCTAACTTGATTTTCACAATCCTTTTTGAGCTCTTCCATGACCTGAGCCCATTGGACAACTATATCAGATATTTGAGATACTGAGGCCTTGACTCCTACATCTTTACCTGATGGTAAGCATTGATCTTCTTCCTCAGATTGGAATGGTGCCATCATCTCTTTCCCAAGGAAATAACCTTCTATGGTCTTAGTTTTTTTTCCCTATTCTGGGCATTTTCCCAGGCAGTTTCTTGACTTCTGAGAGTCATCTCAACCCCAGGCCTAGGTCTTCAGCCCAGCTAGTGCTTGGGGTCTGAGATTCAAATGCTGCCCCCCAGCCTCAGGGCTTTTGGCAGCAGGCCTGGCTGCTATTCAATGGGAGCTTAATTTCTGGTGCTCAGTTTGGGGCAGGGCTTCCTTCCAGGCTCAGTTCACTCAGGGAATTTATGCAGAGACCTTTTGTGATGGAGCTGCTACCTGAGCTCCTGCCTGCTCTGGGAGCCTCTGGCCGCTTGCTGTCTCTGTCACTGCCTCTGCCTCTGCCTCTGCAGCTGCCGCTGCCTCCCAAGGGGGACTGAGTCCCAGAGACACCCCACTCCCCTCTCAGCCCGTCTCTCTCACTGACCTGTGAGTCTGTGGGTGGAGGGACCTTTGCAGCCGGTGGAGATTCCGTCCCTGAAGCCTGCTCGGATCTGCTAGCTCCTCTCAGTGCTGCATGGCTGGGGCAGGGGAGGGCTCTGCTTCCGTCCGGTGCACGCTGGACCTATGGGATCAGTTTTTCAGGGCTCTCTGGAACGGAAATCTCCTTTACTGTGTTTCTGCGTGGCTTCCACTGTTCCAGAATTTGTTGGAAGTTCTTTTTAGAGGACATCCATGGGCTGTGGGTTCGGAGCTAGCATATGTGAGTCTTTCTGCTCTGCCATCTTGGCTCTGCCTGCTCCGGTCCCATGATTTTTAAGTTGTCTCTCATGGATCTATTTTCAAGGTCATTTGTTTTTCCAATGAGATATTTCACATTGTCTGTTATTTTTTCATTCCTTTCGATTTGTTTAATAATTTCTTAATTTTTCATAAAGTCATTAGCTTCTATCTGCTCCATTGTAATATTTAAGGAATTATTTTCTTCAGTGAGTTTTTGGATCTCCTTTTCCATTTGGTCAATTCTGCTTTTTAGGGCGTTCTTCTCACCATTGCCTTTTTGGATCTTATTTGCCCTTTATGTTAATCTATTTTTTAAGTGTTATTTTCTTCACCATTTTTTGGGTCTCTTTTAGTAAGCAAGTGACTCATTTTTCATGATTTTCTTGCATCACTCTCATTTCTCTTCCCAATTTCTGCTCTACTTCTCTTACTTGCTTTTTAAAATCCCTTTAGATTGCTTCTGTGTCCTGAGACCAATCAGTTTTATCTTGGAGGCTTTGGATAGAGGAACTTTGACTGTTTTCTTCTGTTCACATGCTTTGATTTTCCTTGAAACCTAAGTAAGATTCTATAGTCTGTTTCTTTTTTTCTGGTTTTTTATTCATTTTCCCAGTCATTGTCTTGATTTTTCAACTCCTTGGCAAGGCAGTGCTCTGCTTCTAGTGAGGGAAGGGGGGTTGTATTGTCAGCTGCTGAATCCCCCCCCACAATCCCTTGGAGTACTGTTCCAAAAACAGAGGCTTCTGATGCCCCTGCTGCTGCTGTGGCTGCTGTGAGTTCTTCTGCACTCTTTCCCCTCTGCTGCCCTGGTACTCGGGCTGGACAACTCCATTATGCTGCACTGTTCCCACAAGCTTTCTCCACTAACCTTCCATTTTGTCCTCTGTGTTTTGGATCCTGAAGTCGGGAAACCACTCTAGATGTGAGACATTGTCGTCCCAGTGCCTGCTCAGGCCTTGTCTGTGCCTGTGAGCTCTGCAGCTCCAGAATTTTTAGAACCACTTTTTACAGGTATTTGACTGGGCTTGGTGGGAACATTCTAGAAAGTCTGTGCTATTACTCTGTCCTCTTGGCTCCACTCCCTTCCTTGTAAAGATTTTTCATTCCTGACTGCTTTCTAGTGGACTAATTGTCTCTATTAGCTTTGTGTTTCGAAAAATTCAATGAGTGTGTGATTTTCAACATTTTCCAACTAATTTATAAGTACTTTAAATACCACAGTGTCAACCTAGCTGGCACAGTAGATAGAGTATCATATTGGAGTTAGAAAGACTCATAATTTTCAGTTCAAATTAAGTCACAGATATGTTCTAGATATATGACCCTGAAAAACTAATTAGATTATCTTTTCCTCAGTTTCCTCATCTGTAAAATGAAGTGGGGGGGGGGAAATGGTAAATCATTTCATTATCTTTATCAAGAAAACCCTAAAGGTGGTCATGAAGAGTTGGACAGAAATGAAAAAGGTCAAAATCAGGATTACTGTGGAATGACACTAGAGATACCTTGTTATACTGTTATTGACTAATAAGAACTACTCCTGTTTGGCCACCCAACCAGTTCTGAATGCATCTAGTTGCATTTTCATCTTATCCTTCTCCTTCTAACTTCACCAAAAGAATGGTATAAAGACTCAGCTACTTTGACCCCAAGTCTCATTTTCCTTCCATTACACAAATTTTGCTCACTCAAGTTACTTTGGGCTTGGGTACACAAGTCCAAGAATTTCATTCCTAGAGATGATTTCTGGATATAGTTATGTAACAGAATTACATTGTTAACCTCTAGTTCACAGGAGTAACATGCTTTTAACATATAGCTAAATATTATTGTAGGTCTCTTTTCAGTAAAACCAAACTACATTTTTTTCAATTAAGTTTGCAAGTCCTATGCAATTTGAAATATTAAGGATTGGGTCTACATTAGGAAAAAAGAAGAAGCACCCACACGAACTTGAGAATTATTGATAAGCAAAATATTCTTTCATCTGTAAGAAAATATAAATTTTTCTGTGGTCAATTTCCCTTACCATACTCTTCAAGGCATCATATAACTAATATCCCTCAGATTAGAATTTACTAACGGGGCCATCAGTCATCCATTCAATAACTACATTGCCAGGTATTGTGCTACAAAGTGAGAATATAAAAGAACAAAAGAGTTTTATGTGCTCTCAAGGAACTTATATTCAACTTCGTGGAAACAAAGCACACACACACAAAATATGAATAAAGTAATATTGTGATTGGAATAAAAACTGAGTACTAAAAATTGGAAGGACAAAAAAAAAAGCTTTTTGTATGAGGTGACATGAGCTAAAGCTTGAAGGAAGTTAAGGATATAACATAGTGAAAAGGGAAAGCATTCTGCAAAGTAATATAAAATGTTCTGTTTACATAATAGGACATACACTAATTTTGCTGGTCAAATATCCTTTAAAATTCTCGGACTCTGCTATTGTTCACTCAGTTTTAAGACATCATATCTATTTTGGACACATGATGCTCCAATTAGAGCAAGTTTCCATACTTCTCCAAAATCATTTACATTTATATATACATAATATCCCTATTCCTCTTTGTGAAGTACCCAGCCACATCCTTGAAAAATAGATCTCTTACCTTGTTATCATAACAGGTCTAGATCCAAAACAACATAAATTTCACTTTTTTTGCTTTTTTTCAGCTCAGTGCACTTGCTTTCCTTCACAGCTTCAAAATCCAAACACTAATTTTCACATGCACACATGTGTACACAGAAACAAAGGAACAGAGAAAACACAGAGACGTAAAAGAGAGAGGAGAGAGAATTTCATCGGCTTGTCTCGCTCTATTTCTCACTCTATATAAATACCCGAACATATTTTCTGATACTCTTTTCCTGAATTTTATTTCAAAATAGAGAAGGCATTCAATTATATGTCTCATTTCAGAAAATAAATACTTTTCATTTTTGAGAGGGAATTGCTTATTAGGCTGATTCATTTTTAGAGGCCATGGATCCCACAAAGTAATCACTGTAACTTTCTAGGGTTTTATGAAACCAGCATAATGCCATCTGAAATCTGGAGCATTTGGAAGAGCTTAGAATTTATAGAAAATTTTTAAATTGAACCCTGAACAGGACCTCTTCCATGAAAACATAAAAAAAAATTGACAAGTACACAATTCTATGCTTTATGTCATGCTAGAAGTTAATCATAAGATGATTGAACAATTATCTAATCAGTTGAATTTCCTACAGAAAACATGTGAACAGTAGTTCACCTCTTTAAGGTTTACAAAGTACTTTGGCCAAAAAAAGTAGTATTTAACCAATGAAAATAATATCATGACATCTTAATAGTTGAAGAACCTTAATTTCAGAGAGTTTGAAGGAATCTTTCAAGTTCATACAGGTTGGTGGTAAAATTTGACTATAGGACTCTCCTAATTCTAAGTCTAGAGTCTTTCTGCTATTGTGGCCTACCTCAAGGGGCATTTTAAGATTTTTAAGTTTTGGTTCCATGTCTTTGCAAATCCTCCATGATTGGAATACATTCCCTTCTCCTTTTTTGACCTAATAAAACCTCTCTGATACTTAAAAAAGAAAATGAAACAAAAGCAAAACCTTCTGTATCAAGCATTCTGAATCCATAACCATGACTTGTGTCCTCCCTGTCAAGTTACTTTCCATTTAATTACTTTGAAATTATATTTATTTTCCTATTTTTTTCTATTCTTATGTATATACATGCTTTTGCCCTAATCAGAATACATTTCTTGCTAATTAATATTGCTTCAATTTTATTCCTACCCAGTGCCTAGCATGGTACCTTTTGTTATTAATAATTCCAAGCATTTAATAAATGCTTGTTGATTGATTGAGTAATTGAATGTTGATAGTTACATGCCTCATTTTTTCCTGTTCTATGTTAAAATGTGCCTTATCATACTATAATCTTATATTTAATTATTATTACTGAACTAATGCTTACAAAAGGAACTTAGTTTGTTACTATTTTCATTTATTTTAAGAATTTCTCCCTCATTAAAAGTCTTCAAGAAATGTTTGTACTTCTCTTACGTTCATGTTCTAGAAGAGATTCCCCAAAAGATACGTTTGGACTAAAGAAGTCTTCTCAGGAGCCAAGATGGCAGAGTGTGAGAGCACAAACTCACCAAAGCTCTACCACTGATTCCTTCAGATATTTCTGAAAAGAGAACCTGAACAAATTTTAGAGTGAAAGAATATACTAGAAAACAGTGTGGCTAATTTCCAGTCCAGGACAGCCCAGAAGGTTGATGAGAAGCACATTTTACACAGGATTGGGTGAGTTCAGAATACAGAGGCTGTACCAGTGTAGAACCCACTGTAACAAAACTAAGCAGGAACCCTCAGGCAGACTGAATCAGAAACAGAAGTACGAATTCTCAAGCATATCATAACAGGACAGAAGGCCATCAGAACTGAGTTAGAAAGAACAACAAGATGCCTGGTTAGAGCAGCAGCCATTTCTAAGAATATCAGCAAGCAGACTAAATGTTTGTTAAGTGACCTGCTTGAACTTCCTGGAGCAAAGATGGCAGAGATATCTGTAAGTGCTCTCCCCCTCCACTTGCTGACCTTAAAAAACACCGAAAATATTTCCCCAGGAAAAATCATGGAATAGTGGGATCAGTTGAAGGGGCAAAGAGTCTCTCAGCTTCAGGGGCTAGAAAAATCATCAAGGAGATATCCTCTTGCTGTGACTAAAGGGGACCAGCACAGGAGGAGAACTGACCAAGACATCTTCACCTCAGCGAACCAGGAGGAGATCCTGAGTCCCTGGAGTGTGGAGCCTGAGTGCACCAACACCAAGAACCAAGCCCTGCCGTAGCACAGCTAGGGGAATTTGGAAGACACTAGCACAGACAGCGGCACACCAACTTCTGATCCTGCCTATGCGCTAGATCAACACGACCCCTCCCCCACACACTAACCAAAGAACTTTAGAATAACTCTGGGGAAATTGAGAAAGACTTCACCTGACTTCTCCTTTGGCACAGCAGCCATTTCAGCACGAGGTAACCTAGAGAATTCTAGTTTCTAACTGAAAGACCCAAAGGCCACAACAAACAAAGCCTCATGTTCTCAGCACAAGAATGGTGGAATGGAGACTCGTGTCCCAGAAACAGAGATCCACTTTAAAAGCCAGGAGAAAAGGCAATCATAATGAGCTAGAATCAAACAAGCAAAGAAAAGATCATAGAATCTTACTATGGGAACAAAGAACAAAATAAAAATACAGAAGGGGTCAGCAATGAGACTGTACTCATAGCAGAAACCTCAGAAGAGAATATGAACCAGTCTCAAGAGGAAAGAGTATTCTTAGAAGAGCTAATGAAGAATTTTATAAACCAAATTAGAGATGTATAAGAAAAATTGGCCAATGATTTTAAAACTATGAAAAATGAACTCACTGAAGAGAATAGCTCTTTAAAAAGAAAAATTGAGCGAATGAAAAAGGAAGTACAAAACCTAACAGGGAAAATTGGACAAATGGAAAAGGGAGTGTAAAATCTAACTGGTGAAAATAATACCTTTAGAAGAAAAAGTGAACAAATGAAAAAGGAGATAAAAAGTTAACTGAAGGAAACAAACTATTAAAAATTAGAATTGAGGGAGACAAGATGGCAGAGTAGAAGGACAGACCTACTCTTGGGTCTCCCTCCAAAGCCCATAAAATACCTGTGAAAACTGATTGAACAAATTATAGAGCAGCAGAAGCCACAAAATGACAGAGTGAGAGATTTCTAGCTCAAGCAAGTCTGGAAGACCCACAGGAAAGGTCTATCAAACCAGATGTGGAGCATAGCACAACTCAGTCTTGGTCACACCATGACAAGGACAGGACTGAAGAGGGATTCAGGTAGCCACAAGCAGAATCTGCTGGTCCTAGATTCCTCAACTCACAAATGCCAAAGACAGTTTGGATGAGAAGGGAATCCAGCGGTTTAGTCCTGGCCCCAGACAATGTCAGATTGCATTGTTGGAGCACTGGCTTAAAGATGCTGAGGTAATTGAGCAGTTCATCTTGACTTCAGTCCACAGTGGCAACCGGGGGTGAGGAGTGCTGGTTGACTTGGTGGAACTAGTGGAGGCTCTGGAGAGGGAATCCTTATCACAGACCAGAGCACAGGCCAGGAGAAGAGTAAAGTCCTGTCCCATGATTGTGCCACCTTGGAGGAATTGAGAACTTATAAGTCCTCCAAGTATACCTTCCTCCTGAAAAAGAACTCAAAAATCAATTAACTAGCTAGGAAAATGCCCCCAAAAGGGAAAAAGAATGACAGCACCAGGTTACTTTCTTGGTGAGCAGGTATTTTCTTCCATCTTTCTTTCTTCTTTTTTTAATTAAATAAATTTATTTAACTTTTTACATTCATTTTCACAAAATTTAGCCTCCATCTGTTTCATTCTAATTTTTAAAGAACTATTTTCTTCCGCGAGCTTTTGAACCTCCTTTTCCATTTAGCTAATTTTGCTTTTGAAAGCATTCTTCTCCTTATTGGCTTTTGAACCTCTTTTGCCAATTGAGTAAGAGTATTTTTCAAGGTGTTATTTTCTTCAGCATTTTTTTGGGTCTCCTTTTGCAAGGTATTGACCCGTTTTTCATGCTTTTTTTACATCTCTCTCATTTCTCTTCCCAGGTTTTCCTCCACCTGTCTAACTTGTTTTTCAAAATCCTTTTTGAGCTCTTCCATGGCCTGAGGCCATTGGATACCTATTTCAGATGTTTGGGATACAGAGGCCTTGACTCCTATGTCTTTACCTGATGGTAGGCATTGTTCTTTCTCATCAGAAAGGAAAGGAGGAAACATCTGGTCTCCAAGAAAGTAACCTTCTATGGTCTTATTTTTTTCCCTTTTCTGGGCTTTTTCCCAGGCAGTTACTTGACTTCTGAGATTCCTTTCCACCCCTGACTAGATCTGCCCAGCTACTGCTTGGGGTTTGAGATTCAAATTCTGCTCCCCAGCCTCAGGGCTTTCAGTGGTGGGTGGGGCTGGTATTCAGAGTAAGATTAAATCAGGTGCTCAGGTGGGGGCAGGGAGGACTCATAGGCTCAGTTCCCTCAGGGGGTTTATGAGGAGACCTTCAGTAATGGATCTGAGGTCCTGCCTGCTCTGGGAACCCCTTGCCACCACTGCCTCTGCTGCTGCCTTCCAAGGGTGCCTGAGTTATGGAGACACCCCACTCCCCTCTCAGCCAGCCCAGAAGTCTCTTTCACTGACCTGTGTGTCTGTGGGTGTAGGGACCTTTGCGGCCGCTGGAGATTCTGTCCCTGAAGCCTGCTCAGATCTGCTGCTCCCAGAGCTGCGTGGCCAAAGTAGGGCGGTATTCTACTCTGGTCCCATGCATGATGGGCCTTTGGTGAGGGTTTTTCAGGTCTTTCTGGAACAGAAATCTCCTCCACTCTGTTGTTCTGTGGCTTCCACCGCCCCAGAATTTGTTAGGAGTTCTTCTTTACAGATATTTTATAGGCTGTGGTTTCAGAGCTAACATATGTGTGTCTTTCTACTCCACCATCTTGGCTCCTCCCCCTTTCTTCCATCTTTCTTATGAGGAGGAATGAATCATACCATGAGAGGAAGACCTAACAGTCAAGGATTCTGCATCCAAAACCTCCAAAATAAATATAGAATGCTCTCAGACCATGGAAGAACTCAAAAAGAATTTTGAAAATCAAGTAAGAGATGTGAAGAAAAAAATGGGAAGAAAAATGAGATCAATGAAAGAAAATCATGAAAAGCAAGTCAGCAGTTTGCTAAAGGAGAGACAAAAAATGCTGAAGAAATTAACACCTTTAAAAGTAAACTAAATCAAATGGCAAAAGAGGCCCAAAAAGTCAAGGAGGAGAACAATATTTTAAAAAGTAGAATTAGCCAAATGTAAAAGAATATTATAAAGTTCACTGAAGAAAATAGTTCTTTATTATAGTATTTTTACAATTTTTTTATTTTCAGTGTTCTACAATCACTTCCATATAACTTAGATTTTTTTCTCTCCCTTCCCCTTCATTCCCTCTGCCTCCCCCTCCCTTGAACAAGACTGCAAAAAATTTTATATGGGATCTACACATACATTCCTATTAAATACATTTTCACCTTAGTCATGTTGCATAAATGAATTAAAATGAATGGGAGAAATCACACAAACAATATAATACAAAAGAAAAGGGTCTGTTACATTCTGTGACTGAATTTCATAGTTCTTTCTCTGGATGTGAAAAGAATTTTGCCTTAAAAGACCATTGGGAATTTTTTAAGTCCTGGCATTGCAATGAAGTTCTAAATCTACCAGAAAAATTCTGGCACACTCTGGATATTGATGTGTACAAAGTTCTCCTGGTCCTGTTCCTTTCGCTCAGCATCAGATTGTATAAGTCTTTCTAGGCCTCTCTTAAGTCTTCCTGTTCATCATTTTTATACCACAATAGTATTGCATTACATTCATATACCATAATTTGTTCAGCCATTCCCCAATTGTTGGCCTCTACTTGACTTTCAGGTTTTGGTGATCAGAGTACTGCTATAAAAATCTTTCTACATGTGGAATGCTTTCCTATTTCTATGCTCTTTTGGGGATAGAATCCCAGAAAGGGTATTGCTGGGTCAAAAGGTATGCATAATTTTCTAGCCCTTTGGGCATAGTTCCAAATTTATCTCCAGAACTGTTGGATCGGCTCATAGCTCCACCAACAATGAATTAGTTTTCCAACTCTCTCACATCTTATCCAATATTTATTATCTTCCTCTTTTGTCATGTTAGCCAATCTGATAGGTGTGACATGACATGTCAAAGTTGTTTTGATTTGCATCTCTCTAATCAATACTAATTCAGAGCATTTTTTTTCATATCATTATAAACAGCTCTAATTTCTTCCTCTGAAAACTGCCTATTCACATCCTTTGATGATTTTTCAACTGGGAATGATTTTTATTCTTGTACATTTGACTCAATTCTTTATATATTTTAGAAATGAGGCCTTTACCACAGACTCTAGTTGCAAAAATTCTTTCCCATTCTGCTTCCCTCCTAATGTTGGTTCAATTGTATTTGGTTCTGCAAAAACTTTTCAGTTTAGTGCAATCAAAATTATTCATTTTATACTTCATAATGCTTTCTATCTCTTGCTTAGGAAAAAAAATGGGGGCGGAGCCAAGATGGCGGAATAGAAAGACTCACCTATGCTAGGTCCGAACCCACAGCCCATAGATTTCCTGTAAAAAGAACTCCTGACAAATTCTGGAGCAGTGGAGGCCGCGCAGCAACACAGTGAAGGAGATTTCCGTTGCAGAGAGCCCTGAAGAACCGACCGCAAAGGTAACCCGGACACGGGAGCGGTGTCCCGTCCGGCCGAGCGCTCCCCTCCCCCGCCCCGGCCACACGGCACTGAGAGGAGCGAGCAGAGCCCTGCAGGCGGCAGGGACCTGAATCTCTGGCAGCTGCGAAGGTCCCTACACCCACAGACTCACAGGTCAGTGAGAGAGATGGGCTGAGAGGGGAGCGGGGGATCTCCGGGACTTGGACCCCCTGGGAAGCGGCCGCTGCGGCAGAGGCTGAGGCAGCTCGGCCAGAGACTCCCAGAGCAGGCTGGAGCTCCACCCCAGCTCCATTACAAAGGATCTCTGTATAAACACCCTGAGGGAACTGAGCCTGAGAGGCAGCCCTGCCCCCACCTGAGAACCAGCAGATAAGCCTGCCGCCAAAACCCCTGAGGCTGGGGAGCAGCATTTGAATCTCAGACCCCAAACA
>JAQQSK010011824.1:0-12122 GCA_028658325.1 Potorous gilbertii
TACAAGAATACAATCCCTTCCCCAGTTGATAAATGATCAAAGGATATGAATAGGCAGCTTTCAGAGGAAGAAATTAAAGCTAACTATAGTCATAAGAAAAAAATGCTCTAAATCCCTATTGATTAGAGAGATGCAAATCAAAACAACTCTAAGGTACCACATCACACCTATCAGATTGGCTAACATGACAAAACAGGAAGATGATAAATGTTGGAGAAGATGTGGGAGATTTGGAACACTAATTCATTGTTGGTGGAGCTCTGAGCTGATTCAGTCATTCTGGAGAGCAATTTGGAGCTATGCTCAAAGGGCTATAAAAAGGAGCATACCGTTTGACCCAGCAATACCACTTCTAGGACTGTATCCCAAAGAGATCATAGAAATGGGAAAGGGTCCCACATGTACAAAAATATTTATAGCAGCTCTCTTTGTGGTGGCCAAGAATTGGAAATCAAGGGGATGCCCATCAATTGGGGAATGACTGTATACAAGTTGTATATGAAGGTAATGGAATGCTATTGTGCTATAAGGGATGATGAATAGGAAGACTTCAGAGAGGCCTGGAGGGGCTTACATGAACTGATGCTGAGTGAAAGGAGCAGAACCAGAAATTTGTACACAGCAATAACCACAATGTGAGAGGAATTTTTCTGGTAGACTTAGCCCTTCACAGCAATGCAAGGACCTAAAAAATTCCCAATAGACTCTTGAGGCAAAAAACCTTCCACATCCAGAGAAGGAACTATGGAATTAGATTGCAGAATGAAGCAGATCATTTTCTCTTGCGTTATGTTTTTGTGCTGCTTGTTTTTTCATAGTCTCTCCCATTCATTTTCATTCTTCTATGCAACATGACTAAGGTGAAAATGTATTTAATAAGAATGTATGTAGAGAACCTACATAAGATTACATGCTGTCTCAAGGAGGGAAGGGGGAGGGGGGAGAAGAGAGAAAAAAATCTAAGATATATGGAAGTAATTGTAGAAAACTGAAAACAAATAAATTAATTTAAAAAAAGAAATACATCAAATGAGGTTGCAAACAAGGCCCAGATTTGGTGCTGCTCCTCTGATTACTGTCCAGTAAAAACCATCAGTCCTCCAGGCATCAGAGAACATCCTAGAATTCATTCAAAGTGGTAATGAGACCATATGAGCAAAGGATACTAAACTGGAACAAATTTTAGAAGAGACAGGGCTATTTATCATTTAGTCTATTAGCAGTGGATGTTTGGGTTTAATGAATCAATCAGCAAGCATCTATTATGTTCCAGGTACTGAAGATATACACAAATTGAAACAGTTCTTGTCTTCAAAGAGGTTGAATTCTACTGAGAAGATGATGTGTACTTATATAGGTATAGAGAAAATATCAATCCATCAACTAGTATTTATTAAGCACCAGTTATGTGGTAAGCACTAATCTAGGCCCTGGGGATAGAAGTCTAAAAAATGAAGCAATTCCTATTGACAAGGAACTTGATTTTTAATGGGAGAAACAAGTACATATATGTATATATGTGTACATATATATATGTGTGTGTATATATATATGGTAAAAATATAAAGTGAGTAACTATATACAAAATATTTAAATAAAAGGAGGGCACTATCACCTAGGGAAATCAGGAAAGGCTTCATACAGAATACTGTGGGATTATCCAAAGGATAAGAGATGGGGTGCCATGTGTGAGTTTCTTGATAATTAATTTATGATATTATGAAATGGGAGCAGGCAAGCCCAGTTCTTTGGGTACTCACCAGGAAAGACCATGACTAGCACAGGGGAAATGGAACCACAATCACACTTTTAATAAGGCACAGAAACAAATAGTGAAAAGTGGGGAGGGATACAGGGGCAGATAAGGGAATAAGATGTTGAAGGGAGGCTGGCAATGTGGGGAAGAGGAAGAGGCAGAGAATATCATTCCCATAACTATAGCTTAGATTTGGACTCATGCCCCAAGCCTGAAAGAAGGCTTGGGGCATGAGTCTGAGGTCTCATTTTTATAGGGTTTGGGTGAGAAATAGCCCAACTCCTATCAGCGCCACCTCTGTTTAGTTCACTGACATATCCAAATCATCTCCAAGTTATCAGTAAAACTTCAAAATCAAGAGCACTTTTTTGATGCTCTGTTGGTTTGAAACTGTGGAGGTATGGATTTTTTCTACCATTTAGGACCAGAACCTTGACAAGCAGTGCCTAGATGGTTTCCCCTGATTCAGCACATATTAGCAGGATGTGAATTTTAGTTAATATATGATATAATGTGTAAATTACATTCCTTTGACCTTTTGGACTTCCAGGTTTCCCATATGCAATCTTATTTCCCACTATTACCTTTAAATTGGATACTAATAAACTTACTGCATTGACGAGAGGTAGTCAGGAGGACCAGAACAAAACATAATTTTAAAACAGTGAGGAACAGAGAAGTGTCTAATTGGCTGGACAAAGGGTCTGGAAAAATAGGTTGAAGTCAAATAGAATCGGGTTTTAAGAGCCAAATAAAGGAGCTTAGATTTTTCCTATAGCTAATAAGAAGCCACTAGAATTAATTGAGTATAGTAGTCATGTGGTCAGATCTGAGATTAAGGAAAATTCCTTTGGTAGTACAGTTATCTCTTCCATATTGTGGGGGTTAGAAGTGCTGTCCCCCCACATTGTGGAAAATCTGCAAAAAATTTTGTTAGCCCTCCCTTTGTACCAGAGAAGAAGTCGGAGTTATCATGGTATTAAAAGATAAAATGTGCCGATATTATGCAATACTATACATATATTTAATGCATTTCTGAGATTCTCATCTTCTATGTCATCTATAACTTCAACAAAACTTCCCCAAAAAACTCTCATTTAATTTCTTATGCAGACTCATGATGTAGCAAAGCCACAATGAAGAAAGTCAGGATGTGGATGGAATAACTGTAGTATGGAGGGTTGATTAAGGTCTAAATTAAACTGGTGATTGAGAAAGGGGGGTCAGATGTGAGAAATGTTGAGGTGATAAAAACTGCAAGATTTGACAAATGATTGGTGACATAGAATGAAAAAGAATAGGAAATGAACCATGGGAGATTAGAAAAATA
Organism: Potorous gilbertii; assembly: GCA_028658325.1. NCBI lineage: Eukaryota > Metazoa > Chordata > Mammalia > Diprotodontia > Potoroidae > Potorous > Potorous gilbertii. The sequence continues at coordinate 3,087 of JAQQSK010011824.1, forward strand.
GTGATGCTCTCTACAGAAATAGTGAAATTTAGGCAACATAATGTTTTAGACATGATAAGTTGAAAGCATCCACTAGACAAGTGGTGATGCAGGACTGAAGCTCAGGGAAAGAGTGGGACTAGATAGGAGAGACAGATACGACTCGTCTGCGTATTTGCTTAAAAATTAGAGCTAATCCCAGAGAAGAACAAGAGCAGAGGACCTGTGAAAGGACCCTGGAGAACACCCACAGTAAAAGGTATGACATGGATGATAAGCTGGGAAAAGAGCCTAAAAAGAATGGTCAGGCAGTAAACTAGGAAAGAGTAGAGAAAACCCACAGAGGAGAGAGTTATGTAGGATGAGAGGGTGGTCAGCAGCACCAAATACCACAGAGAGGATGAGATAGCTGAGGACTGAGAAAAAAGCCGTCATATATGGCAATGAAAAGATCATTAGCAACTTTGGAAAGAATATTTTCAGTTGAGTGATTAGGTCAGAAGCAAGACTGCAAATGATCGAGGAATGAATAAGGGTAGAGTGTAGACAGCTCTTTTCAAGGAGTTTGGCTGAAAAAGGGAGGAGATATAGGTTTGAAAACCTAAGGGAGGGTCTATTGAAAAGTTTGTGTTTTTGTTGCATTTTAAGGATGGGGGAGAGTCAGCTTGTGAGAAATAAAGGGAGTAGGGAAAGAACAAGTTAATAGAATGAGGTTAATTAAGGATGCAATCTGATGGAAAATATGGAAGAGATGTACCAAGATAACAGACAATATGAAAAAAAAGGAATAAATAGCTGAGAGGATTAGTTTTGGAGGAAAGGGGGATTCTACCAGGCAGAGGCATTCTAGACATGAGGGATACCTTAAAGTGTCCTGTTTGCAGAATGACAAATAAGTTCGTATGGCTAGATGATAAAGTTACACGGAAGGGAAAAATGTGTAAGAAGACTTTGTAGGTCAGAAGGGATCAGGTTGTAAAGACCTAATGATAGCAAACATAGGAGTTTATTTATTTTATCCTAGAGATAATAGGGGCCATTAGAGTTTATTAGAGTGGAGAAATGGTATGGTCAGATCTGTGCTTTAGGCAAATCAGTTGGCAGCTGTGTGGAGGATGGACTGAAGTGGTGAGATTTGAGGAAGGGAAGTTATAAATTAATTGGGATTGAAAATATTGCAAAGACATCTTACCTGGGCCAGATGTATCAACAAGCCTTCTACGACTAGTGGACCTCATGACCCCTAGAGGCAAAAAAAGGAAACATCAGCGATTAAGCTACCCATTCCCTCTGGTAGACAATGAATGCACAGAGGATGCCCTTGCCCTAGTAGTGGCCATAAATCCAGACTAGGTTAACCCAAAGGATGTCCACTGAGCATCAAGAGACCAGGTCAATTCCAGGAACCTCAGGGATTCCATTGTAATCAGTGTGGAGTCAGAACTTTAAGATCTATTGAACCTATGATGGAAAGAAAGAAATGAATAAAAGATGAAATAATGAAAAAGTATTTATTAAGTTCTTACTACATGTCAAGCACTGCTCCCCCAAGCACTGGGGATATAAACAATAAAAAGCAACACAATTCTTGCTCTCAAAAAGTTCACACTCAAGGAGACAACTGAGTTCAGCCAGAAGGTCTAAGAATAAATTGGTGTCACAAATGCAAGGCCCAGGATTCCTTAAGATGCATCATCAGGTCGGATAGCAGGGTCTGGTGGTCTGGAGGACATAAAGAGGGGGAAAGGTAAGACCTGGAGTAACTTGAGACACAGTGGCAAGGCAGGTGATAAGGGCTGATGATCTTCCATTTCATCATGACTATAGTTAACGAGTTCCATGGGTGACAGAGGTCAAGGAAGAATCAAAGGGAAACCAAGAAGAGAAACTTGCCTCTGTTGAAGGAGCTTCCTATTACCTGGATGTCCTGATGAGGGTCTGGGTGCTTTGGGGTTTAGGAAAGTGGCAAAGAGAAGCCAAGGGTGTCCAAGGCAGACCAGCAAGGCCACAGGTGTCCAAACACAAATATATTTCTGAAACGGCTGGACATAAATCAAATTTCTCGAAAAATGGATTATTTTCTTCTATTTAAATCTGTATCTAAGGTTTCCTCATGATGTGGAAGTGGCCCTGGTCTCAAAGGCTTTACCAGTAGAGTGCAAACTCTGGCAGGTTCTGTTAAACTGAAAAGATTAAAATCCAGTCACCAGGCCTGGTCTGTGCTACATAGCAGTATGGTTTTGGATCACGACAATTCAAGAAGACTATTTTACTTAAAGAGGTAAAGTGTGAGGAACGGGTTTGCAATGTGTCAGTGGAGGAAATGCCTACATCTCGAAAATAACTAATATGTCTGACTTCAGATTAATTTTGTCAACATTATCTCATTAGTCTTACTAACAAAATGCAAGGAAGATATAGGCTCAGAGTTATAGGGTTGGTAAATTAAGTGTATGGGGAAGAATTCAAATACAGGTGTTCCTGTTCAAAACTTGCCCTCCCTTCCAAGTCCAAAACTGCCCACTATGCCATACTGCCTATCTCATTTGAGTACTGCGTGTCTTGGGTTTTAAATGCTCTAGAGGAGACTGTTGTTGTAAAGAAACCTAGAGCAACTTATTTTGGTTTTCAAAATGCTTTTTGCTACTTGATTCCTTTTGTCTTTATACAAGTCATTTCCCATTTCACTCCAGCTCGAATAGCACTGTTTCTCATTTTATATAAGTGGATGGCTGAGCAGTTTGTCTGCAGACCTTGGAAAGGAGAGGAAAGTGGGGAGTGAGTCAGGAAAGGGGTTGCTCAATGAAGGAAAGGGATTGGCACATGATCCAAGCACACATGGGGGCCAAGGGAAGAGAAGTAAGAGGAGGAGGATTATCTCTGTAGGGAGCAGGGTGCCAGGGGAATAGACAGAAGACAGACTGGCCATACTGAGACCTTAAGTTAAAAAGACCAATCTATATCTTGCCACTGAACCCAGATGACTCTGGAGGAGAAAGTGAGGCTGGTGACTTTGCATAGCCCTCCCTCACTTAAGTCCAATTCCAGACTTGCATGTCATGGTGTCACCTCCCTGAGGTCATGGTCCTCTACAAGAAGGAAAGACAAACAACTGCCATAAGGAGGCCAAGAGCTAAGCTCAGGGGCAGGAACTGAGAGAAAGAGAGCACAGTACTATGCAGTAAAGATGTGTGTGGAATTCACATTTCTTCCAGAACTCTTTCTATATGCAAATTTGCATAATGCAAATTTCCTTAAAGCAAAAACTATCAGTACTTTGTGACCTCCCAAAAAACCAAAAGCAAAGCAAAAAACTTTTAAGTAAAAATATCCCAAGCAGAAACCTTCTCAGATTGTGCATACACTATCTTCTATCCAATAGTTCCTCACCTCTCTGCCATGAGAAAGGAGTGATATATCATTATCTCTTCTCCTGGATCTTCACTGGTTTTTCTGCTACTCAGAATTCTACTGCCTTTGGATGATCTCTTCATTTACATTATTGTAGCAATTGCATATATTGAGTAGCTAGTTCATTTCATGAGGAAAAGTTTCCTTCCAGAACTTGGAAAATGCATAACTCAGCCATTGTCCAAACTATTGGCTTTATATCTTGGTCCTCTACCCACTGGACCTTTACCCTGACTATCCTGGTCCTGATCCTAAATGGAATGAATAAATGAAATAGCATTTAGTAAACATATACAGTGTGGCAAAACACTGGGCTGAGTATTAGCAATACAATTAGAAAAGCAAGACAGTCCCTGCACTGAAGGAGCTCATGTTACCATAGGAACAATTAACACACCTAGATTTCAGCTGCTAGAATGAATGAATCAAAGATATTTTATTAAGCACTTACTATATACAAAAAAGAGAGATAACCCCAATCCTCAAAGAGTCTCTAGTATAACAGAGGAAGACCACACTTAAAACTGTCCTAAGACTTTTGGGACTACCTGTGTATGAACGGTGACCAGGGAAGGTAATTTTGGTCTAAAGAATCACAGGATAGTGATGTATAAAAGCAAGCAACTGACAAGTTCTTCCCAGAAGCACTAGTAGGGTAGGTTTGGGGGCTGTGCCCAGAAGAAAAGGGGAAGCAAAAGGAAAGGAAAGGGACTGGTGTGAAGCAGCAGTCAAATGGCAAGACAGTTTAGATGATGGAATGTGGCCATGAAGCATGTTCTAGAGCTATCCTGTCGTTATGACAGACTAAAGTGGCTACTTGGCACTCACCAGGTCTAAAGTGGCCATTTTCAGCTGAGTAACCCAACAGAGCTGCCTAGGGGAGGGGCTTCAAAGATGAAGGGATTAACTTCCTCTGTGACTGGGTAAAGAACTTGTATCAGTGAGGAGGTACTTGCTGACCTATGAAAGGAGCAATGTTTTAAACACACACCCCCTCCACCGGGCAAAATAAAAGACATTGAAACCGTCCTCAAGATTTTACTGGGGGAGGCAGGAGAATGAAGGTTGAGGGCAGCAAGGACATGGAGGACTAGACCCCTGGCCTCCAGCTTGTGACAACAGAACAGAAGAATGACATAGGGAAGTTATATTCAGCTGAATCAAGGCTTTAATCTGAATGTGCATCCTTTCCCTCCTCTGAATGTCTTTCTCTTGCTATGACTAAGTAAACTTCCTTTTGTCAAATGTTAGATGAATTTCAAATATCGCATTTCATTCCACTTTCAGACATAAACTGCCAAGGGACCTGGCGAAAGCCAAACTCAGTTCATAACACCAATCCACTCCTATGGGGACTTTAATAATAACAACCGTTGGCATTTACATAGCATTTTAAGGCTTGCAAAACATTATATATATATATATATATATGTATGTATGTATATATCATCCTGTTTATCAGCTAATCAGTCAGTTCACAAACACTTATTCAGAGTCGATTATATGCCAGACACAGTGCTAAGTCTGTGATTTGTATCCCTGGGATACCAAGAAAGGCAAAATAAAACAGAAAACAAACAAACAAAAGCCTGGCCATTAAGGAGCTTACAATCTAATGGGAGATCATATGAAAACAACTATGTACAAACAAGATATAAACAAGATAAATTAAAGATAATCAAAAGAGGGAAAGCATTAGCATTATGAGGAATTCTCATGAAAGGTGGGATTTAAGCTGAAACTTGAAGGAATCTGGAGTGGGAAGAAATTTGAGATAAGGATGAAGAGAATTCTAGGAACCGAGGACACCCAAAGAAAATGCTCAGATTCAGGAGAAGCATTTTTCTATAAGGAACAGAAAGAAGACAGCGTCACTGGAAGGCAGAGTATGTCAGGGTTAGTAAGGTGTAAGAAGACTGGAAAGGTAGGAGGAGGTTGGGTTATGAAGGACTTTGAATACCATATAGGATTTTATATTTATTTCTGCAAGCAATAAAGAACCACCGGAGTTGATCTTAAAAGGGTATGTGTGACATGGCCAGACTCTCAATTTAAAAAAGTGAATTTAACAGCAGAGTTAGAGGATGTATGGAGAGACTACAGGCAGGGAGATCAACTAGTAGGCTATAGCATTAGTATAGGTGTGAGGTGATCAGGGCCTGAACCAGACCTCAGGGTGGTAGCTGTATCAGAGGAGAGGAGGATTATTGGAGAGCTATTCAGAAGGGAGAAATGAAAATCTTGACAACAGATTGGAATCAGAGTGAGAGTAAGGAGGATGACGCCTAAGTTGACTCGAATGATAGAGGTGTCCCAAGAGTAATATGAAAATTAAGAAGGGAGGATTTAGGGGGAAAAATAATGAATTCAGTTACTCTGGGTCTGAGAGAGGTTAAGTAACTTACGTAGGGTCATATAGCTAATAAGTGTCTAAGGCAGGATTTGAAACCAGGTCTTACTGACTCCAGGTCCTGTGCTCTATCCACTGTTGTTAAGCTGGTACAGTGCCAAGATGGTCTCTCAGGGTAGGGAATAAGTTGTTCTCTCCCTGCTGTTAGAACAGGAAAGAGTAACTGAGCAGGAAAGATTAAGATCATACGCACATGGCATCATGCAAACTCATGCACACGGGCACACACGTACACATGCAGCCTTTGGCTGGGACTTTTGGTTGGCTTATGGCAGGCAAGTCTAAACATGAAGAATGAAAGGAGATTTCCTACAGTGCTAAATCCAACAAGAACAGGATAATTGTACCTGCCTAAAATAAGTACAAATTTAGGAGAGGCTGTACCAACTTAATGCCAAAATATCTGGAGTTAGGTCATTTGACTCTGGGTCACAAACTGGAAGTTCCCTTACCTTACGTGTTATCAATCCAGTCTATACAGAGAACAAGAAACACAAGGAACAAAGCAGAGTCCAACCCTGCTGGGTCCTGCACATAGTGCCAAAGGAGCAAAGTGCCAGCAGAAGAAATGGAATTGGAAGGAAAGAATAATATTGTATAAAAAGCACTAGATATGGAATCAGAAAACCTGAGCTCAAGGTATAGCCATGTCCTCTGCCACTTTCTTTATGTTTAATTTTGGACAAGTCCCCTCACCCCTCTAAGCCTCAGTTTCCACATCTGTATAGGGAAGAGTTTGGATCAGATGCTTTCTCTAAGGTCCCTTTCCACTCTGTGGGCAAAATATTCCTGTGACTTTTAAATACCAAAACAAATCAGTAAAGACTCAAGTTATAGGGAAATCTACCACAGCAGCGAAGTCCCCTGTCTGTCTGGGATGCGTAAAGAATGGGTGACGCACACTGAACAATGGATATAGGAACCATGATAGTCTACAGTTTGGCACAACCAGGGCTGTGTCTGTATATTACTGAACTCAAGACAAGCCTAATTTCCTCACTTCTTTCTTCTCATACCTATTCTTTCTTTTAGATCATTTCAGTCAGTAACAGTCCCTACCTAGAGAGAAAAGGAGAGAGGTAGGTAGCCAACAGTAAACCATTGGTTCGTTCAACCAAAGTATAGTGAATTCTCTATTATTGACTATATATCCAGCCCAGTGCAGTCCAAATATTTATTAAGATCCTACTACATACAAGCAAAGCACTAACTGTTTCTAGAGTTTACATTATACATAACTAGGTAAATTTACAGATAGATGATAATTTGAGATAAGAGTACCCATACCTAGAAAGTGAGGAAAGGCTTCTCAAAAGGGTAAGATATGACCTGATGCCAGTAGTCCTAGGTGACAAGTAATGTGGGACTGATGGTCCAAGTACTAATTCCGCTTTTCCTATTAATATTATTATTAGAATTAGAATTATCATTACATTCCAGTATGGAGAGTCGGTTTGTGCAAAAGCATAGGGGAAGGAATGTCAGTTGTGTCTGACCCTCCAAGATCCCATTTTGAGGGTTTCTTGGCAAAGATACTAGAATGTTTTGCCATTTCCTTCTCCAGTTCATTTCACAGAGGTAAACAGAGTTAAGTGATTTACTCAGGGTTATATGACCAGGAAGTGCCTGAGGCCAGATTGGAACTCAGGAAGACTTCTAATTAATTAACCAATTACCCCTTCATCCCAGGTTATAAATAAGGTAGAGAAATCTTTTATGAGCCTTTGCTCATCTCTCAATATGAAATCTCAGTCTGTTTATCACTGTTATTGGTTCTACAATTTATGAACGATGAAACAAATAATACAAAGACATATTTATACATTTGAACAATCTTTGAGAAAGCTCACAGCTAGAGTCACCTCTAGCCATCAACTTCAACCTTAGCTTCCATGATAGCCACTAGTAACAGTTTATCAGGATGGCAAAACAAAGTTTCTCAGGATTTCTCTTCACCCTATCTTCTCCCCAGGTTAAGTGTAATGGCTACTTCTCTCAAAATTATCTCTTCAGTCTTTCTCAAAGATGGCAGCTAACTCCTTCAGTCTCTCAGGAAAGTTCTTTTAGTTCGTTCTCTGTGTGCCTCACAAAGCCTATCTAATTATGAAAGTTAACTCTCTCCAGGTGACAGCTAAATTGTCTCTCCCCAAGATTTTATTACTTCTTAAAGCCAGGAAAAACAATATCCATGGTCGTGGTGGGAAGGTTACTAAGCTGGTATTACTTACAGTCAGAAGAAGCTCTATCCCTTGAGGCCAGCTCTTAGCAGCAAGGAGGGGCAGGGTAGGTTATGTGCATAACCTCCCTGACTATTCTCACAGCAGATGCTGGTTGCTTTTGAGTGTACTGAAACACAAGATTTTGGCTCTGATTTGTACATCTGCAGGCCCTCATCTGGCCCCTCCTAATCAAGAAGAAAATAACATAAACTGGAAACAAAGACCTCCCACTTACTGTCTCTTTTCTCCTTTCAGCAACCCAGTGAGGAGTGGCCCTTGTTATTTCAATCTCCTCTGAAGCAGAGATGGATCTTTGCCCTTAAGAGCCTACTTCTTCCTTAGACCCCAACTGATAGCCTTAGGGATTTGGGGGTAGGAATGGGAGGTGGAGCATATACAGTTATTATTCCCCTTAACCAACAACCTGACTTGGTGAAGTGGCAACATGGGAGAAGTTTTATTTGCTCACAACAGACAGGTTAAGATGGATGTTTTGCTGTCATTGTTTTCCTAGCAATACCAGGGCAATCTTTGTATTCCTCTAGCACTTTTCTTTTCAGTAGATACAAAGGGTGACCAATTTCATTCTTCTTCCTTGATCCCATTTTGTACATGGTGCAACTAAAATGTAGAAAAGTTAGCATTTCCATAAGGAAAGAAGAAATAGACAGAAAAGACTGCAAGCTCTTTCCCATTCCACACACCCACAGTTCCAACAAAGCTCTTCCACTTTTCACACAGAAATTTGTCATCAAACAAGTCACTTCTAAAGAAACAAGAACAAAAATCCTCTGGAGGGTCTCAAGGAAAAATTTTTTTAGAAAGGAGAAATAAACAGTGCTTAGTTAGCAGTACCAGATCTCAAACTGTGCTACAAAGCAGAAACATCAAAACTATTGGGTGTTGATTGTGGAAGAGAAAATAAGCTCAATAGAATATATTAGGTACATAATAACAGAGTTGGATCAGCCCCAAGCATCTAACTACTTGGCAAAGTGGAAAACAGTCTGAAAGAAA